>VKOC01029600.1:0-12295 GCA_009364415.1 Spea multiplicata
GAGCATGGGTTACCTGCCTCATCCAAAAAACCAACCCAGTCTTTCCATACAGCCCTGTATGATGCCCAGGTTGCCGAAGCCAGCGACTTGCCAATCTGCTTCATGACGTGATGTCTACCAGACTCCAAATCCACGTAGGGACATCTGCTCCCAACTCGTCCGCACCCGGCGCGGCCTCCCGAAAACGTTGCCATTGCTGTCGGGATAAAGAATCGGCAATAACGTTAGACACGCCAGCAACATGACTCGCCCGAACCCACACATTCAATTGTAGGCATCGCAGCACCAAATGCCTCAATAAGCTCAAAACCGGTTTAGATGCCGATGTTAAATGATTAATCGACTGAACCACGCTCATATTGTCGCACTGAAAAATGATCTTTGCATTACACAATTTCGCACCCCAAACCTCCAGAGCCGCAACTATGGGGAACAACTCCAGCAATGTCAAGTTTTTAGTCAAACCATGCTGCTGCCACAGCTGGGGCCAGACACCCGCAAACCACGCTCCCTGGAAAAAGGCACCATAACCGATCGCACCCGAAGCATCAGTCCAGAGACACAAAGCGTCATTATAAGACACTCTTTCCAACCACAATGACTTACCATTGTACTCGCACAAAAATATCTCCCAAACTCTCAAATCCGCCTTATGAGCAGCCGACAGACGGATGAAATGATGTGGGGACCGTACACCAGCAGTGGCCAAAGACAGCCCCCCTACATGGGCATGATTCTGCAAGCGAAATGTAACTTACCCAAAAGAGACTGCAGCCACACTAGTGTAACTTTTTTAGCAGATTGCGCCTGACGAACCAACAAACGTAACTCAGCAACCTTATCTAACGGAAGCCTGCACAACATCCTCTCTGAATCAATTTCAATTCCCAAAAACTTGATAACTGAGCAGGGCCCCTCAGTTTTATCCGCCGCAAGCGGAACATTGAATTTTTTAAACACCCCTTGCAATGTGTGAAGCAAAACAGCACAAACCTGAGTCCCCGCAGGTCCTACACATAAAAAATCGTCAATCCAGACACCTCCCTAATAACCCACTCCAAAAACGTGCTGAAAGTCTCAAAGTGCGCACAGGAGATCGCACACCCCATGGGAAGACAACGGTCTACATAAAAACAACCATCCCAATGGCAACCTAATAAACGAAAACAATCCGGATGCACTGGTAACAAACGGAATGCAGATTCGACGTCTGCTTTAGCCATGAGGGCCCCCGGGCCAGCAGACCGAACCACATCGACAGCCCTGTCAAAAGATGTATAAGAGACCTTACAAAGTTCCCTGTCTATCCCGTCATTCACCGAACGCCCCTTCGGAAAAGACAGATGATGAATGAGGCGAAATTTACCTGCCTCCTTTTTGGGGACAATACCTAATGGTGAAACCATCATATCAGACAGAGGGGGGTGCAAGAAAGGGCCAGCCAAACGTCCTAGCAACACCTCCTTTTAAAGTTTGTCCCTTACCAGCTGCGGATGCATCAATGCAGACTTAAGGTTTTTAGCCACAAAACCCCGAAATTCACCCGAAAATGGGATGCGAAAACCAAAACGAAAACCCTTTTCAATAAGCTCAGCCGCCTCCTTATTCCCGTACCGCCGTAGCCACGGCAGCATCGCGTCCACGCTCACCGGTGAAAACCCCTTGACTAGGGGGATTGGGCATCTTAGGCTGCTTGCCCTTCTTAAAGCATTTGACATAGGCATGGCTACCTCCGCAACCTGAGCACTCATGCTTATATTTACAGGCTGAGCCCCACACACATTGCGATTCATTGAATTGCCAACACAATCCCCTTTTCTTAACTCCAATGTCACTGGCCCCATAGGGCCCTGACCGAAAGGACTGCTGCGTCCCACGCATAGGCGCCATCACCTTTAACCATAAAGCAATATCCTTCTGATCCCACCGGATCGAAGGACGAACAGCTTTCCTTTGTCTAAACTGTTCATCATACCTTAGCCAAGCTAAGCCTCCATAAACTCTGTGCGCCTCACCAATGCTGTCTAAATAACAAAATAATGCAGAACAACTCTCTGGCGACTTCTCTCCAATAACGCTGGCAAGAATTGCAAAAGCTTGCATCCAATTTGAAAAAGTACGGGGGATCAGCCTATGCCGCCGCTTCTCCTCCTCCTCCTTTTTTTTATCATCAGCCTTCGTCAACCTGTCCAAATTAAATCTTTCTAAGGGAAGAAGAGAAAATATGTCAACATATTCCCCTTTCCATATCTTCTCCTTCAGTTCCTTTTTCAAATGAGCCCCCAAAGGACCTTCATAGCACACATACACCTCGGCTTTCGCAAAATCAGACAAAGTCTCACCATCTTTTCCCACTTCACTCACTATACCAGCATTCCCTGGAACCTGCCCAATAATTGGTAGCCCAGATGCAGCTGACCCAGTTCCCCCCGTCCCAGAGACTGACTGGGAAACCATACACCCTGCACCCGGAATACTTGAACCCCAAACACCACTAGCCGCAGCCTCTACATTGTTCACTCCAGGGGACTGAAACCTATCCTCACAACGCTGCAACAAGTCCTTAATACCACCAAACAAATCCTGCTTAAATTGATCAACCCATGACAAACTCCTATCACTCTCAGGGTGCACTCTGGATGACCCACCCCCAACACCAGTCAAACCCAATTCACCAGCAGAATTGAAAGGAAAAAGAGAGGGGGGGGATGCCACCCCAACATACTCACTGGACCGGGGGAGAACTCCACTGCCAGCACCAGGTCCCGTTGCAGTCACACATCCAGTAGAAGAACAGCACTGCCTCCACCAGAAACGATAGAGGAGCGAACCGCTGCCATCTCCTGGCCGAAAGGCGCCACTGACGTGAGCCGAGAAACTTCATCCCGGCGAGATGTCCCTTCATCACTGACGGTGCAGGACGAGCCCCGAGCATGTGCACTCCTGCTGCGTTTTGATGGCGCCGTCTGTGAAGAAATAGCCGGGACAGGAAAACTGGAAGGTGAAGGAGACCGCTGGGTCTCGCTTACCGCATCTGAAGGCTCATCCCCACGCGCCGCTGGAGCTCTCCTGCGTCTGGATGGCGGAGGAGCCGGATCATCAAGGTCCAGCCAGTTGTCGTCCCCGCTGGACGCAGCCAAAGACACAATGCTCCGGGAAGGGGAAGGTGAAGCCCTGCGAGCTGGACGCCGCTGCGAATTCGCCACGGACGCAGAAGCAGACCTGGAACCACCAGAAGGACGTTTGCCGCTGCCCTGAGGTACACGGGACCGGGAGGGCAAGGCAGATGAAGCAGCTGCTGGAGAGGGTGGAATCGTATCCAACTCAGGGCTCAGGCGAGCTGGGGGTCTCCTGGGCCTGGAACTTGTCCTGGGTCTTGGTTTATCAGTAGCAGGACCTTTATCAGCAGCCACAATATCCTGAAATCTGTCTTTCAGCCACGAAACACCCTTCGTCTGAGCAGCCTCTCTCATACTAGACAAAAGCATTTCAATGTCGTTATCCATAATGTACAGACAATCAGCAATCTTCTCTCCTCTGTATATCAGTTTGAAATAATAAATATGGTTATTTTCACATAAATTTATACAGTATATTTTCCCTCCAAAATAAATCCCACTCAGGTGATACTGAGTCGCTGACCGATGCTTGACCCCAAATCCTCCCCCAGTTCCTTCCTGAGTGCATGGCTGGGTCATGTAACCCCTTCTGCCTATACGTCTCCAGGGGTCTCTTTTTCTTATTTGCATATGACACACATTTACACTGTGAACACGGTTGGCGGCGATGCAGCACGCTTCCTTTTTTCCTTGTTGATTTTTACTTTTTATACCATATTTTTCTTTGCACATGTATAACTTAACCATCTCAGTTTTGTTGTGCAATACCGCTATATACCCATTGCACACACATACTGTACTTGGATGACATTTTATGCTGTATTGTCAATAAACGGAGAATTTATTCAGGGAGGTACACTGAAGATGCTTTGCAAAGGTGTGCCTCGTCTGCACTATATTACATAAAGTCTAACCTAAGATTTCAGCTCAATTTTGAAGGTGAAACTCTTCAACAATAGTGTGTAGTTATGTATCGTCCCCTTGCAATTTTAAAAGTAATTTCACTGCTGTGAACATAATTAACTAAAGGGAAAATGTGAAAAGAATTGACTACTTCTCCATCTGTGGGCTGCTGTAATCAGATAAAAACAGTATGGTCATCGTGAGTATAATATTTTGAGTGTCCACAGAGACTTTCCATCATTTCTTCCTGTTAACTGATAAACATGACAAAGAAAGGGTATATTTCCATATGTCAGCAAGGAGGAACTTGCAAAAGAGGGTGCTGGAGCAATAATATTCAAAGGTCTGTCAAATTCATAATAATTTGACCCTAGGCCTAGCAGGAGGGTGTTAACACATTCATAGTAAAATGTCAAACAGAAGTGAAAAAATGTTGCACATAAATAACGAATATACAAATTGTGTGGAATAGAACCATTTTGATATTAAAATAGAGACCCAGCCCTGCCCTTCTCATATAGACCAATAACTCTACTGAACCTTGATCTTAAAATGTTAACATCCATTGTAGCAGATAACATCCATTGTAGCTTTTGTCCCACAAACAATCCATCCAACACAAATGGGCTTATATAGGACAAGACATATGCATAGCCATCGCAGCAATGTGTATTATAGGATTTTGTTGAGTCTAGGGTGCCTTTGACAAAGTGGCATGATCTTAATTAATACGTATTTTTAAAAAACAGGTTGATGGAGCACATTTTCTGAGATTGTTCCAGAAACTATACTCAAATCCCGAAACAAGAATAAGTGCCAATGATTCAAGGGCGGTAACAAGGGAAAGGGGAGCACATCAAGGATTACTTTTTAACATAGGCCTTCATACTCTCCTGCAGGGTCTATGCAACTCTGAGTACTTTAGGGTCATACATTTTAGTATCAAAGGGATTCAAAGTTTTACTACTACTTATCGAGGAGCAAAGAGTCACACTCTCATGAGTGCTGGAGTTACTAAACAGATGGGACCCAATAGTGGGATATAAGGCCCTATACTGGATCATAGCAGATGATCACCTGATCCTGGTGGTACAGAAATTAAAAAGAGTGCTTCTAGACTGCATTTGGAGTTGTATGAATTGGAAATTTACTGAACTTTGGTAAAGAGCTCAGACTTTTTCGTCCGACATTCGTGGATCCACATTTACTGACACTCTCATTCTTGTTCACTCTCTCACCTTCTCTAAATGTTTCCTTTCCTTCTCTGCTGACCACTTCTGCTTCTGCATCTTCTTCTGCATCTTGTAATGGATTGGCATGGATTGGCTGGAGGCAATGACAGAAAAGAAAGACAGGAGAGTTTTCCCAGAGGTTGCAAACCTTTATTAATACAATGGAACCAGAGGTAAAAACACTAAAACAGAAAACTTTCAAACGTATTTCTTGGTATTGTAAAGAAGAAATTAGAAGCGGGCATTCACATACCTAATAACAGTTTGGGGAAAGAACAGGCATGGGGCAACAAGGCGGCTTACTTTAAAACAATTGAAAAGTGAAAAATTCAACTCAACTTCACAGTGATCCACACACGTTTTCACAGATGTGTCTTTTTATACTGTATTGTTTTAAAGTAAGCCTAAATATTGGGGGCCAATAAATGATACATTTTTTACGGTGTTACGCTATGTCTGTTTCTCTTATAATTCCATTTTGTATTTGCTCGACTATCATTTGATGGCTCTACATTAAATGTCCTGCGGTGTTCCTATATACTAGATTGGCTCTAGCATTTGTAAGTGTAATTGCTATAGGAGATTTGTGGTTACACCAATATCACTTTATATAGAGTCACACATCTGCAATTATGTTTGCTCTTTATTTTATGTCCATATGTTGAAATAAGTCAGAGACAGCTTCCACACATTTTTTATAAGAATATATATTTTATTTATGTACAATGCTTTTTATTACTTCGGTGTGACATTTTTCTGTGTTGATTCTGGGGTGAAAAGAGCGGTTGCTGCACTTTGAAGGCGCCTACATATTTTTTTTGCTTTTACGCTGTTAACACATTCATTTGTTTGTCCGCGATAAGAGAGAAATTAAAATTCAACATTGCTGCTGTGCAGCAATTACAGGGCTGTCTGGTCTTACCATCACAAACACAAAGCCTCTGACCCCATGTTGTAACCCAATAAAAAATAAAAAGCAACTGCGTCATCTGTTCTCGACACTATTCACAATCTTTATTTGTGTCTTACATCTTGTACAGTACACAAAAATACATGTTAGTCGTATTGACATGTCATAGCCTCCTTTGTGCTATTATTCTTAACCTGGTGAATCATATTGAATCTGATAGGATTGTGGAACCTGGCTGTGAACGACAATTGATTTATGTAATTAACAGTGAAATCAGTAGGTTTCAGATGTCGAAGCAAACAAAATTAAAGGAGACAGAATTCAATAGGCAGATTACATTTTCTACCTTGTATGCTTTACTATCAATTCCAATTAGATGATAGTTAAACATTATTGAAATGCTTAACCCCTTGTCCTTACGTACATGGTAAAGGCAATGGGCCATTACTAAACATTGAAAATACACTTAAAACAATGTAAACTGTGCCTCTAGTGTATGGGAAGCAGCTCCAACTCTCCTAGTGCCCCACAACTAGAGCCAATAATAACAAAAAATAAACTGTGAAATGGTGCATTAACCCAGACCTATTCAAAACCTGCCTCAAAAAAATAATATATACAGTCCTCAATCATAGCCGTCAGAACAGCCACTGCAAGAGATTTTGCCACTCACAAGATGGTGGTGTGTCCTTTAAAAAAATAAAAAGCTTCTCTTCAGACCCTCCTGAGAACTTTGGCTCCCCTTGCAGGTTGAATACAGTTACTGCATTCAACCTTGCAAGTTAATGGAGCTCAGCTTTCTAATCACAATGTTATTAGTAAAGTAAATTAAAAAAAGAGGAGAAAAAAATTGTTAAATAAAAAAAAAATGGTAACATGTAAAAATAATTCTTCACTGATGTCACCATCAGGAGAACCTTCCACAAAGTTTGATAGACTGGTGGTAGAATTAGTGCATGGAAAAAGTTAAAATACTAGCATTTCAAATACCCTGGGGTATCTAGTGTTCAAAAATATATGGTTTGATGGGGTAAATTGCATTGGCCGCCTTCAAAAATGTTCCAAATAGCACATGGGGGCAGAATTACCAGATTAGGAAAAAATGGTTTTGAAATAGCAAAACACCACTTGTAATTATTGCCCCATAACATGCAGAAAAAACCCAAAAACATTGGGTATTTCTAAACTCATGACAAATAGTGAATCTATTTGGCAATTTTTCATTAGCTTTTATAAGTAAAAGTCAGAAAAATGTAATTTTTTGCTCAAATTTTCACCATATTTTATACGTAAATGGTAAGATACAATCAAAATAATGACATCTACATTCTTGTCCTGAAAACAACAAAATATAACACGTGTGGGTTCAGTAAATTGGAAAGAAGAAAATAACCGCAGAAATGTTAAATCAGCCATTGTCACAAAGGGGTCAATGTTTATACTTCAACCTTTTTGGCTGGATATGAGAAAGCTCAACACAGCACCCCTTCTGTTTTCCAGTTTTCACTCCACTGATTTCTGGGGAGTGATTTCTGTGCATAACAATCAGGTGCTTGATAGACACTCCCCAGAACTTTTGCTAAGCCAAGGCTGGAGTTGCCTGAAGGTGAGTAGACCAAGTGGGCGCAGGCAGCAGTAGATGTGTTCAATGAAACACATCTCCTGCATTTAAAGTAGCTGGGTGGGGGCTAGAAAAGAGGCAAATGCGTATGGAGGGATAATGTAATGACCCGTATGGGAGCACTGATTAGGGATGGCTGGATGAACTAGTGTCGGATTACAGACACGGGTGAGGCAGAAAACGAAGTCAGGACTTGGTAGGCAGCAAACAATCAACAAACAGGCAAACAGACAGAGGTCAGGGCTTGTAGAGTTCATGCAATAATTGAGTAAACAGGCCAGGATCAGGGCAAGGCAGCAGGCAGAGGAGAATCGGGAGCAAGCAGAGGTCAGAGCAAACAGATAATCAGGAATAGTTGAGAGGCAAGCCAGAGGTCAGAACCGGGGAATCCACATAGCAGAGCTTAGGCAAGGGAATGGGAACAGAGGCACAAACTGGGTGAGCACATTGTGGATTGGAGAACAATAAAGCACTGAGGTCTGAGAGAGGAACGTAAGGGGCTTGCATTTTCTAAGTGACTTGCTTTCTGTAAGTGACCAGTTTGTGCACCACAGCAGCGGCAGAGAAGTGGTATTATAAGTATACCAACAGTGGGTTTGTATCTCAACCAGCAACAAGAGGGTTGAAGGGTTTGTGGTAAAAAAACAAAAAAAAAAAAAAAAACTGTGTGTTTTGCATTAACTGTTTGTTTTTTTTCTCTCCCATTTTCTAGAGTGTAATTAGTTAAGGGTGGGGTTTATAATCAATTAACTGTGTTGCTCTGTATATAAGGAAGTGGTTAAACTCACAGAGCTTGCTCACTGTAAGGGGCTTGCATTTTCTAAGTGACTTGCTTTCTGTAAGTGACCAGTTTGTGCACCACAGCAGTTAGTGCAACACAAGAGTGCAAGAGCAAGAAGGGTAAGTGACATAAAGCAATTGTTTAAATTCTGTACTCGCGTCCCTTTATTAAGTATGAGCAAGCTTGGAGATTTCACTCAGTGCACATCATGCCATATGTATGCATGCTTGGAACAGCAGTTCCTGGGTCCATATCGCTGTGGTAAGTGTGATCAATTGGTCTCTCTGGAAGCTGAGGTTTGTGCTCTGAAGAGGCACATTGAAACACTGAGAGAGATTGACAACCTTGAGAGGAGTCTGTTGCTCACTGAGCAAAGTTTAGATGGGGCCCCTAGCAATGAGGGAGGAGATCAGTCAGAAGGGAGTCAGGCACATAGCTGGGTGACAGTAAGACGTGGTTGCAGTGGGGAAGGGAAGAGGAAGAGGCAAGCCAGCCCAGAGTCTCTCCCTCCCAACAAATTTGCCCTTTTAAGTGAGCATGTTGGGGAGGCAGACTCAGAGGTAGGCTTTGCGGAAAAAGCTGTTCTCTCTAACAGCCGGGAGAGCAGCTCATCCAATGTGCAGGGGATCCGAAAGGAAGGAAAGCCCAGGCAGGTTGTGGTGGTAGGGGATTCAATAATCAGGAAAACAGACAGGGTAATCTGTAGCTCTGATCGCAGCAACCGAATGGTTTGCTGTCTCCCGGGTGCCCGGGTTCGGCATGTTGCGGACAGAGTGGATAGATTATTGGGAGGGGCTGGTGAGGATCCAGCTGTCTTGGTGCACATTGGCACCAATGACATAGTAAGAGGAAGATGGAGTGTCCTAAAAGGTAATTTTAGGGACTTGGGTAGTAAGATTAAGAAAAGGACCTCCAAGGTAGTATTCTCAGAGATACTACCTGTGCCATGCGCTACACCAGAAAGGCAGCGGGAGATTAGGCAGCTAAATGCATGGCTGAAGTCTTGGTGTAAGAAGGAGGGCTTTGGGTTCTTAGAGCACTGGGCTGATTTTGCTTTGGGGTACAATCTCTATAGTCGTGATGGATTGCACCTAAATGCAAGAGGGTCCAATGTGCTTGGGGAGAGAATGGTTAGACGGTTGGAGGAGATTTTAAACTAGGAATGGGGGGGGAGGGAATAAATACCGGGTTAGACAGTATAGAAAGGGAAGGCGATTTACTTAGTAACCAGGTGGGTGGATCTGGGGGCTTGGTCTATAAAGATAATAGGGAGAAGCATATATTTTGCCCCCCAAAGCAAGGACAGAAAGTGATTGCAGCATCGGTGTTAAATGACAAGCTAAAGGTCATGTCTACAAATGCTCGCAGTTTAGGGAATAAGATCCATGAACTTGTAACAGTTGTGGCAACTGAGAATGTTGATATAGTGGCTGTTACTGAGACATGGTATAATGAGAAAAATGACTGGGACATATCAATACCGGGGTACTCTTTATATAGAAAAGATAGAAAGGGCAGGAAAGGGGGAGGGGTGGCCCTATATGTGAAAAATAACATAAAATCTAATTTAATACAAGTTGGTGAGGAGAACTTAGAGTCGGTTTGGGTTACAGTACAATTTGGCAAAAGTAAAGTAACTCGCATAGGTGTGATTTATAGACCCCCAGGACAAGTAGAAGAACTCGATAATCTACTAGTGGAGGAAATAGCTAAAATGACAGTGAAAGGGGATGTTATAATCATGGGTGACTTTAATCTCCCTGATGTGAACTGGAAAACGAAAGTAGCTGGTTGTACCAGGAGTGCGGATATTCTAAACTCCTTATTGGGATTATCTTTAAAACAGGTGGTTGAGGAACCAACTCGTAAGAAGGCCACATTGGATTTAGTGTTCACAAATGGAGATTTGTTAACAGATATTTCTGTAGGTGAAAGTTTGGGATCTAGTGATCATCAGTCTGTGTGGTTTAATATACGAACAGTGACTGAGTCACACCACACAAAAACAAAAGTTTTAGATTTTAGAAAAGCTGACTTTTCTAAAATGAGAAAATGTATAGAGGAGTCATTATCAGACTGGCACAATTTAAATGGCGTTCAGGAGAAATGGGATTTTGTAAAAGCTGTTTTATCGAAGATAACAGAAAATTGTATTAGGTTGGTCAGTAAGAGTAAAAAATTAAGGAAACCGCTGTGGTACTCTGCAGAAGTGGCCAAAATCGTGAAAGACAAGAAGTTAGCCTTTAGCAGATACAAAAATACCCAAAGTGAGGAAGATAGACAGATCTATAAAATTAGGCAGAAAGAGGCAAAGAAAGTTATAAAAACTGCCAAATCACAGGCAGAAGAGCGAATTGCCCTATCAGTAAAAAATGGAGATAAAACATTTTTTAGATATATAAATGAGAAAAGGAAAGTTAAACAAGGACTAGTTAGACTAAAAACAAAAGGCATATATGTAGAAGAGGATAAAGGTTTAGCTGACTGCCTCAATGAATATTTCTGTTCAGTTTTTACAGATGAGAATGATGGAATGGGACCTCAGTTGGGAAAAAAGACTGAATCATTTGAAATATGTGAGTTTATCGAGGCGGAGGTTCTGCTTCAGTTGTCTAAGGTAAAGACAAATAAGTCGATGGGGCCTGATGGGATACACCCCAAGTTATTAAAAGAGCTTGGGGGTGTACTAGCAAAACCGTTAACTGATATATTTAACGAATCATTGGTAACGGGAGTTGTCCCTGGGGATTGGAAAGTAGCGAATGTTGTGCCTATACACAAAAAAGGCAGTAGGGAGGAGTCGGGCAACTACAGGCCAGTTAGTCTTACATCTGTAGTGGGAAAATTAATGGAAACAATGTTAAAGGAAAGGATTGTTGAACATCTGAAGTCACATGGCTTTCAAGATCAAAAACAACATGGGTTTTCCTCAGGAAGATCTTGCCAAACAAATCTTATTGATTTTTTTGATTGGGTGACTAAAGTAATTGATCAAGGTGGTGCAGTAGACATTGCGTATCTGGATTTCAGTAAGGCCTTTGACACGGTCCCACATAGAAGACTTTTAAATAAACTGCAATCTCTGGGTTTAGATCCCAATGTTGTTGAATGGATTAAGGAGTGGCTGAGTGACAGAAAACAGAGGGTTGTAGTCAATGGTGTATATTCAGAACAAGGTCTTGTTACCAGTGGGATACCTCAGGGATCTGTATTCTCTTTAATATTTTCATTAGTTATATTGCAGATGGTGTTGATGGAAAGGTATGTTTATTTGCTGACGACACAAAAATTTGCAACAGGGTTGATGCTCCTGGAGGAAGAAGCCAAATGGCAAACGATCTAGGTAAGCTGGAAAAATGGTCAGAGCTATGGCAATTGGCATTTAACGTGGATAAATGCAAAGTAATGCACCTGGGGCATAAAAATCCAAGGGCAGAGTATAGAATATTTGGTACTGTCCTAACCTCAACGTGTGAGGAAAGGGATTTAGGGGTAATTATTTCTGAGGATTTAAAGGTAGGTAGACAATGGAGTAGAGCAGCAGGTAATGCAAGCAGAATGCTTGGTTGTATAGGGAGAGGTATTAGCAGTAGAAAGAGGGAAGTGCTCATGCCGCTGTACAGATCACTGGTGAGACCTCACTTGGAGTATTGTGTACAGTACTGGAGACCGTATCTCCAGAAGTATATAGATAT
Source organism: Spea multiplicata (assembly GCA_009364415.1). Lineage (NCBI taxonomy): Eukaryota > Metazoa > Chordata > Amphibia > Anura > Pelobatidae > Spea > Spea multiplicata. Next base: position 12,262 of record VKOC01029600.1, read on the forward strand.
GGTGGAGAAAGTTCAGAGAAGGGTTACTAAAATG
>VKOC01029602.1:0-14433 GCA_009364415.1 Spea multiplicata
TTCTTCACTGAAACTCCCATGATGCTGAGCCAGCAATAGTAGGACTAATAGGAGGATATTTTGCCCCCACTGGAATGAATCCTGGGATGCCTGTGTAAAGGTGTATTGCAAAGATGTCCTGCCAGTCTTCTTGTTTTCACTTGCCGGGTGTACTCTTGACTTCTATGATCACTTAATGACAGCTAGATATCAGATTTTGGTCATAAAGATAAGTTATGCTTATTAGGCTTTTCCCAAGAGTCAATCTGGCTCTGAACCCAGCGCATGCATGGGGTATGACACTGTAGCTATGGATACCCGAGACTCACAGAGGCCTGTGGCTCTCACGAGTTGTTGTTTTTGGATAATACATGTGGTTATGGATCATGGTCTCTATGGCGATAGTTGATGATCTCAGAGCAACCATCAATCACCTCAACTGCGAGAGAAAAGTTTGTTTTCCAATATATTCTTAGTGATCAGATTTGAATTGTAGCTTTGGAACAGATGTGTAACGAAGAACAGAATCATCCTGAACTTCTAATGATCCCTCCAGAAATCTTTGCAGCATATTTCTCAATGGATGACATGGCATAGCCATTTAAAGGAGTCCCAGTATCTATACCCCCATCAGGCTACTGTTTTGCATGCGAAGACTAACCAACTTTAGCCTCTTTCTTGACTTAACCCAGTAACTCTTGTACATTTCTCCAACTTCACAGCTTTCCCACTGGATAACATTCCATCACTAAACTTCTTTTGCATTTTATTCTATCCCTACAATATTTTTCATCTGAAACATTCATCTTCAGTCACTTATCAAGCCCATTTTAAGAAAGACTCATCCGCTCATCTCGTTGCCTCATACCTTCACCCTTTGTATCTAAATGTGTCTTTCTTCTCATCCTTGAGTTGATTCACTGCTGTCCAACTTCCGCTTCAAATATTCCCAGAGATTAGGTTTGCCAGGTTAACGACTAACATTCCTTATGCCAGTTCAGATTGACAATGTTCTCTAAAAATCCCTCTACAGACGCGTCCTGCTTTTGACGCTGATAATAAATATGTATTCATCCCTGCTCTGTGTGACACATCTCTGTAATAGTTTTCATCCTAACTCTTATATTTCACCCAGTATTTCCTTAGCTGCTGCCACACCCTCAACCGGGGGGTGCTGAAGCGCGTGGGAACTGAGGTGCCAAAGGGGGTTCACATAACATGCATAACGTGACCCCTCTATAGTAGAGATGATAACATTATACATATATATATATATATATATATATATAGGCACACTGACCAACACTATAGGTATAGTCAGTCTTAGTCCCAGGTGCTCACTTACTAAGGGTGCGCTCCAGGCCCTGTACCCCCAATGTACCCCCAAGTGTGGTGCGGAACGCGTTATGTTTTGTTTGTAATTTATCCCCCTCGCTGATTAAATATGGATTGATTTTTCCAAAATAAATATTATTGGAACAGATTGCCGTTCTCTTTTTCTTTTACTGTATATATAATTGTATATAAACTTAACACGATCACGTTATATTACAATATGAGGAATCTGTATCTCACGCCTAGAGCTTACATAGTAACGCCATCTCTGGGTAAATTGCAAATTGGTGGGGTATTTATTCTAGTAGCTGAATATAAAAAAATGTACAGTAAAAGACCCCACAAATATACACCCTACAATAACGGAACCATAAAATATAGGTTTGGTGTTTTTTAGTGCTGCTTATTACGTGGGACCTGCTACCTTGTGCTTTTATCCAGCCACGACATGACATGCAATGCATGCTAGAATCCTGTGACGAGATGCTTACAAGTTGCTGTTATTTAATCCATTTTAAACTCAATTTTCATATATTTTAAATATGTATAAATCTTAAGCAGCTTCAGACACATCAATGATTATTTTGAAGGCATTAATAAATACCACTGAGAATAGCCCTTCATTTTTCACTCCTCAAAGATACTTCAGAGATATGAAATGACTGTTGATTTTGTTAAGCGTTTATAGTAAATTGTAGTTACAGGGAGAGTCACAATTCTCACAATGTAGGAGATTCATTTTCTTTTGTGGCGTTTGAACCATTCCTGATGTGTTACATTATCTCAATGAACATATTCTCAGCTCCGAGTAAATTCATCGGGTATAGCTATATTATATGTCTACTGATCTACAATCACATACAAGATAATGTAGACGGTAGCGTGTTGACGTACATTTTTGAGCATCACACCTTGCTACACAATAAGAGTCCCTACCAACTGCACTCTGACGCAGCAAACTCTAATTGGACCATTTCACGGTTGTTATGGTGAAAAGACCAATTTTCAGGTTTTTCAGCAGAATTACATTTTATACGCAGTGCCCAATGTCTTACTTTGAAGACCTACACTTTCTATCTCTTTTCTCTATATAAACTTGGTCCCAATTTTTGGGAGCAGATTTTTTAGTGCTGTGTAGCTCTCTAGTTCTCTGTACTTGCAGCATTGTGAGCGAGTAACTATAGGACTTGCAGGTAGGATCATTTCGTATTTTGGATTTCCCAGGGGAGTGATGAATTCTCAGGAGCTGTCCAGTGTTGGAGGCATCCTCACTCCAGGGTCATGAAAAGTCTCGGAATATTCTATAAACAATGCAGGGAGTGTTGCAATAATGTATGGCTGGCTATAATGAACAGGGTACAGGGGTAGACACCAACATTGCTCATGGCGGACATTTCCTGGGGTCCGTGTTAGACAATTTAATGATGTTCTATCGAACTTACATGAAACCTTGCCACAGACACTTGTGTCCTTGTACGGACACTTTGCCTATGCATGGTTGTGTGGGTGCTTAACATTATGTATTGGACATATCTTCCTGGTGCTTCACCTATGTGTAGAGCAAACCAAGGCTAATTGCTAGGTAGGTGTACCTGCACACTTATCTGGCATCACCTTGTTTAAGTCATTCCCCCACCATCCTTGAATTATGAACATGAAATGTGATTACCCTAATTGAAATGGGGTGCCAATGTACCAATGACCCAAGTGGTCTAGTTTTCAATGCCAGAAAACAATAATCATGCAAACTGAAAAATGACAGCTCACATTTTTTAGATCATCAAGGAAAGTAGACACGTAGGTTTTATAGTGAAACCAAATGCTAAGTATGAGTAAGAAAACTGAATATAAACACCAATATATTATATACATATATTACAGATAACGAAATACAGAGAGTAAAAAGAGTGAACAAAGGCTGTGTAATAACACATCATACAACCCACGCATACCCACATTGTGTGGTACACAAGAACCCATGCTGCTAGGTATACCAAGTCATAATTTTATAGCACCTGTTGTAGTGCTTTATATCAGATGTACAAGTTATGTAAATGGGTATTAATTGGTTGCCAAGTGGGCTTCTGGGTTTGGTAAAATGCTCAGAGCAGTTTAATTTATTATCCCTCTAAAAGTTATCATATGTCTTGTGACTTATTCTAGTCAAATTAACAACCGAGCTATAACTTATTCCTTCATGAAGGAGAAAGCCCAGACAGCCTTACAATCTACAGCCCCAATGTGAACAAATGAAGCCCCATTTCATACCAGTAAAGTGTGTAACGAGAACAGAGAAGGTATGTTTTCAGAATGTTCTTTGTAAGACTAAACCTGTATTGTTGTGGTTACCTTTGATTTACATGACCTACAATACAGTAGTAGAACAGAAAATGCCCCTAATCATGGCTAACCCCTCAGCTACATGTGTTGGGGTCCCTGCTCTTCACAAAGTCATTCCCCTAGAATATGCAGAGCTCCAGGAAACCTACCTTGGGAAGCTCCCCATTGTGGTGATATGATAACAAATATTCACTTCTGCATCAAGAAGCCATGGGACGGGGGCATACCGGTAGATTACACTCATGTTTAAGCAGCTACAGGCTTTCCATTATGCAGCAATGCCCTTTCATAATGAGAATTGATAGAACCAGACAGATAGCCTAAAACAAGGTCTGCGGAAGATCCTGTAATGGCAGGGAAAAGTGCCTAGCCTCATCATTTAATTACCATCTTTTGTATACCAACATTATAATAACTTGTACTGTCTAGTCCTCAATCACAACTTTATAATTAGGTTACCTCACCCCTTTTGTTCACAGCATAATTCCAATCATATTTTTCATGAACTTAATTCCTTCCTTAAACAGCATTAAAATTCAATTACCAGAAGAAAAATAGAGCATTGTTATTTTTACCTGGGAAATACATTTCCTTAAGCCTTTTTATCCAAAACAAATGAATTTCGCATGTGGTATACTGTCAGGGTACATTCAGGCAGCTGTTTTTCTCTAGTTTTCCCTGACTCGCTACAGTTTCCCTGTCTCACTACAGTTACCCTTGCTGTAATACATTCCTGGATTTCCATATGCTCTGTTCTGTGCTTCTGATTCCAGTTCTGCTCTTTGCTTTAGCTCCTGTTTCCTTTATAAGGTGTGCCCCACCCATTTGTTATGTTTGTCTCAGTCAGCGGTCTAAAGGTATGTCCTTCTTGGTTTTGTGTTAAGATTCAATGTTTAGTTTCAGTTTATTAATAATTCAGCAGGCAGAATTTAGCGGTAGGACCCACTGAATATCGGAGTACTTTGGCGTAGTGGTGGGCTAAGCATACTATGGCCATATGATGTGACAGGATCTCCATTTGTTATCACATAGTCCTCGGCTAGTCCTGTATTTCTGTCCTTTCCCTGAATCATCTGAGGATTTTGGTTCCTCTCTCCTCTCCCCATGCCCCAGTTAAGATGTCCTACCCTTGCTTAAAAGAGAAGCGGCTGAGGATCCTGGCTCCTCCGAGGACCCCAGCCTGCAGGATCGTGCACATTCGCCTGGAGAGCTATGTCTCACGCCTGCTCCAGGGTACCTGCAGGATATCACTTTGTTATGTTCTGGACAACTTCCGCTGATATGTCAGGGCCATGATATGTGGCCGCACAACCCTAGATTACCACCTGGGAGAGTGCAGTAGCCCTGCACCAGGCCCTATCCAACTTCGCTACTGCGCAATAACTCCTGAACTCCATCTTTGGGCGCTCTGGGTCGTTACAGTCCTCTGTATTTTTCAACCTTATGTACTATGTAACACCCCCTAAATATTAGCATTTTTGTTCGTAAAATCACTTTACGTATAAATTACAGTCATGGATGGGTAACCTTTGACACCCAGCTGCTGTTAAGTACTATTCTGATGGCGCTTGGCCAGCTACATGCCACAGGTTGCCTATACCTGATTATGACAAAATATTGGGTAAGAAGCAGCAGATGGGGCTACGGCATACATCAGCCATTTGGAAAGAGTGAAGGACCTTCCAAAATACTTAATATTCCAAGATACCTGGCAGGAATCACTGTCTACAACTCATAATTACATATTATATTCATCTGCGCATGGCATATATTCTAGATTAGACAATTTCCTGCTAGACCAACTAACAGTGCCAGATAGCTATCAAAATCGACAGACCATTTAAATGTTCTCATAAATGTACAAATTCATAATTTACACTAAGATGGGTCCCAAAATACTTGCTACAGAGGATAAAATTAGTTTCTTCTGTGTCACACTGAACAGCAAGAGAAAAGCCGAGATATTACAGAATAATTTAATAAATGTCACCAGTTATGCACATGTATTAATCCTAGAAATTGGAAATCCTATGTGAAAGGATTCCTTAAGGGTTTCTTAAGGTTGATATATAAATGTAGGTAGATGCTGACCATAGCCAGTTTGTCCTATAGAACACCCTGAATGGGGATTAACCCAAAAACAACCTAAATTTAGTTTAATCTGTCCTCAGAATATTATGCCAGAAGCACTGTTGAACATCCTAGTGGTCTTTTGTGAACTTTAGACATGTAGCAATGTTTGTTTGGACAGCAGTGCCACTGTCTCCTTCTGTGGTTTCCTCCCATGAACACAGTTCTTGTTTGTTGTTTTACATATGGTAGACTGTTAAGTGTTAAGATGAGAATTTAGGATTCTTCTTAACCGCATTAAGCATTTTGAACTTTACTCTTGCAGTTATCTTTGCAGGATGGCAACTCCTGGGGAGAGCAGCAACAGCGCTGAATTCATGAATAATTTGTCTTACCATGGATTGATAAACATCAAGGCTTTTAGACAGACTTTTGTAACCCTTTCCACCTTTATGTCAGTCAACAATTCTTAAAAAAAAAAGAGTTCTCTTTTGTTCGAGGCATGGCTTGTGAATGGCAATCGCAAATACAGGGCATCTTTGACCAACACCTCCAATGTGGCCTCATTAATTGGACTTCAGGTTGTCTGCCTCCAATTAGCTTTAGGAGACATCATTAGCCAATGAGTTTGTGTGTGTGTGTGTGTGTATATATATATATATATATACTGGTTTTAATGTCTATTGAATAGTATCCAACCAAAATTAGCCCAAATACTGCAGTTCCTTCTTAGTGTTATCAGAAGTGGCGTAAATACGGGGGACAATGTCGAAAGGGTCCCTTCTAAAGTATTTAAACTGGCACAGGAGACAGGAACGTATCGAGGTCATGCTACATCACGTGACCCCACGGTGAACCAGAGGATGCTCGCAAGAAACATTTTTATTTTTCTGTAAAATGACCCAAACCACGTAATGGTTTTTATGTCTAAAAAGCAATTCTGTTGCAAACTGTAAACAAAATTGTGTTATCACCATAGCAACCAGTGGTATGTAGAAAAAAATGCTCTGCCTACATGTCATTGTGTTATCTTATGTGACCCTGGCTGCTTTTGTGATTTATGGTGTGCAAACCTCAACTCAACTAAATTCTCCCTCATTTCCCTCATTTCTAGTTCAGATTGGTTCCCGGGTATATAAAGTGCTAAGTAAGTTCCTGGCGCTATTTAAAACACTGCTAGTAATAATTAACAAGCGCTTTAGTTTCCCAATGTAAGCCACATTCCAGAACACAGTCTGTACGGGAGGATATAGCTTGGTGACATCACTGAGCGTCGTGATGACAAATAGAGCTATTCATAAATTGCATTAGATCTTGTTTCATAACAGTTGTTTTTCAGTAAATAGGCATCCTCCTATGTTCATGTCTTCATAATAAAACGTTAATCAGCTCTTTTGTGTCTCCGGGGTTGTTGGCTTGGATATATCTGACATGTGCTTAGACCTCCAAAAAGCTCTCATTTTCTCTAGATAAACATATCCATTGAACAGTTCTGTCTGGCTGTGCATGTTTCCAGAGAGGAAAAATGATGTTATACAAACAGCTCAATAAGGTTAAACCTATCAATGCACATTCGAAGCATTTTATTTTCCTTTTCTGTGTAGAAGGGGTTAAGCTACTCCCAGCCTCTGTAATGATTTGTGTGCATGATTTAATAATACGTTTTTGGGGTAGTTCGTTGTTATTTTGCAATCATATAGTTTTTACTAATATAAAATCACATTTGTCTGATTATAACATTTGCAATTTCCACAAACCTTTCTTAAGTTATTCTGAATTAAAGACCTGATTTCCCACAGAGTGACATTAAAAAAAGGTTCAACCTATGGGTCTGGGTAAATTACCGAAATTAGATCATGTTCAGTGAGTGGTTCATCAGTACAGGGCTTTAAAGGAGAAGAAGGGATCGGTTTAATATTAGAGTTTACAGAGTTAATAAATGTTTGTCATTTGATGCAAGCAATTCAATTGGCATTGAATACTCAACTTTATGACATCATATATTTCAAATATATTCTCCAAACACAAAATGATGTATATGTTAATCTGTACTGGAACATGTAAAACACATTCTATTGGTGGTAATAGATAAAAGGTGATTATATTAGATTAGACTAGATTGTAAACTCACAAGAGTAGGACCTGCTTTTCCTTGTTATTGTTTGTGATTGAATATTTAACAGTGCTACAGAATCTGCTGGCGCTATATAAATAAATGTAATGAAATGGTCCAATCAGTAGAAATATCCAAATGGTTGCTATGGTGATAAGACTATTTTTTTAAAACTTTCCACCAGAATCTGAATCCCTCTATGAATCCCTATAAAGCTTCACGGATAATAGCAGCCTAGGAATGAAACAGTTAAGCCTGCTCCATATTCCTTGCTTCAAATGAGTTAACATCTCCAGCAATAATTTAAAGCACGGAATCCCAAAGAAGCGATTTGCATACCGCTGTAGAAAGGTATATTAGTATTTAATTGAGCTGTAATATAATTGTTAGTTCATACAGTGGATGTGATAATTGCTCTGCGTTCTTTTAGACCAGAAAAGAAAGGCTTGTTTGAAAGCTTCAATTCAAGCAGTCATGTCTATCAAACAGTTGCATTTTATTTTTTATATAATTAGGGTAATGATTTCTTTATATACTTTTCCTCATAAGGCCAGGCAAATGCATCTCTCTAACAGGGAACATGCATCTTAAACCTATTATATCCTCAATCGAAGACCAAGGACTTATTAAGGTCCGAGTCTTTTAAATGGACTGCATATTTGAAACAGCTACTTATCTTCCAGCTCGACTTTAGAAACAGAGTGGGCTTTGAGCAAGTCTTCTTCAAGGGAAACATTACCCTTATCATTTTCATAGAGCCGTAGAACCTTTTATGCTGAAGACAAATATATTTATGCATACTTGCTCTAAATTGCCCTTGTTTGGACTGACTATACCATTTATTAGAGGAAATTCTCAATTTACTCCACTTAATGCCTCCCGGTAACATAAATGACACCTTTTTGAAAAGAAGGCACTAATCAGTGATGAGACCAGCAGAGCAGTATAACTCCTGGTAACCTATGTTACTATGGCTACAGTGGCCCTCGGTGATGGCAGAACATCACTACAATACATCCCTAATGACATCATCATACCTTGCAAATCAGAACCTCAAATCAAACATGGTTTTGGCAGAACACTTAGCGGTGGCATTGCCCTGAGAGCAGCAGAATGCAGTGGGCTTGTAGCATAGCTGTTCATTCTTGTCCCAGAGCTTGCCTTATACATATCTGCTGCGCTGAGCCGCTGCGCTGAGCTGCTGGGAGCTGTGTTATTATTACGCACATGGAAATAAGTAGATTAGAACCCGGTTTGCCATCTACATAGACCTCTTGCATAATTCAATTAGAATCTTCATATTAATACATGCTGCTAAGATCACCCTGGGCAGCAAGATGCTGTATGGGAGCAGAATGAGTACGTGTGACACAATTCATTCATTCTTGACGGTGATTTCACACAGTGTCTGTCTGTTTTCCTATCACAACTGTTAAAGCACATCATGAAGCGACAATGCAAGCTGAATTCTTATAGCAAGGCTATAGTTAAAACATATCTTTCTCAAAGAAGTCACTTTCATCTTTGCTGCTTACACAATTTATTACTTTTATAGCATTCATCTTAATAGATTGGGTACCAATCTATATGGCAAATTGCCTATGGTCAATACAGAATTAGAAAAGGTTCCATTCCAAATTGTACCCATCCTAAAAGCAAAGCAAGCAATCACAACACAGGAGGATGTGAAAGAAAAGTTATTCAGGTGCCAATCAAAAAGTAATCTTATCCCCATAGCAACCAATAGAATGGCCTAATCAGCAGAAACATTCCATTGGTTGCTATGGTGGTTAAAATCGCTTCTCCAACCTTTCATCAGAATTGTTATTTACAAATAATTCCACAACTGAATTCAATAAAGTGCACATTTGCATATTTGTTTTATACCAGTAGGAAACAGATTTTTACATTTTTAATACATTTTTCTTTTTTTCTTGTATTTTCAGGGGTATTCAATTGGTGTGTGTGTCACAGACACTTTTATAAATGACCCCCGGTGTCTATTTGTTGTGCTCATGTACGAAAGGCGCTGGTTACAATCCGTTTCCCTCCCGTCTTCCCCCGTTGAGTTAGGCTGTGGCTTAATATAAGCTGCTTACACAGAGACTGGATTTCTGACATACGGATCATTGCGAAACAAGAGGCTCCCTGACTTGAAAATATTTAGTGTCAAATGTGGTTATCAGCAGTACCTGCGGGAAATCACAAAATCCCTCAGCAAAAGAGTCAAGCTTATTTACTAAAGATGCTAACATGCTTCACAAATACCGGTAGTTATAAATATTATTTAGCATCGGTATCGGTCAGCAGTGGGCAGTAACTGACATGTTCCTATGTTTTCATCTTTCTGATTATCCCACTATGAATGTTCTTACCATTCCAGTCCACCCAAGAGTATAGTAATTTTTTTGCCAAGAATTAGCAGAATTGCCTCAACAACTGGTAAGTAGATCACATCAAGGGCACTTCATTTCCCAACTGAAAGAAAATGAAAACATTCTGGCTACAGCTGATTCTCTTAATATAAAGGCAGTTATCTTGAGAAAAATATCTCCATCCAGCAATAGATCTGTCTGCCCTTCTGCTTTGACCAACCTTGGTGGACAAAAGGTGGTTCTCCAGGGCTTAGGTACTTGCCCTGGTCAAGCAACCCTCATCCTGCTGTTCTTGGGACATTGATATTCAATACAAGCTCAGGGCAAGATAATTAGTGCTAGTCCATACCTTCATCATGTTTGCCCATGTGCTAATGGACAAGGCAAAGAACAAACTCAACAAACCAGGAGATATCTGAAAACATAAACAAATATCATAGGAAAGAACAGAATGTATGCCTGCTTTGGACCCAATATTGTTACAATATGGTCATTTCAGGCCTGTGCCCCTTTAACAAACATAACCATAGACAGAACTTTCTTTAGAACAACATGCTAAAGTTCTGAACTACATAAATAATCTCATAGGGTACCTCGTAGAAAAACCCCTAACTCTGACATACTTGCGTCATTAAAGGATCTAACTGCCAACATATTTAGTGCAATAATTGTTAATAGGTACAAATGAGGTCAACCAGACCACCCAGGAGAGTACAAAAACATCTGTAAACACCAGCAAAACAAAATAACCTGAAGATTTTGTAAATATTGTGTATGCACAGATGCATGGTGGCCCTTAGGTAAGACAAATTGTTCCCAAAGGCTACCACACAGAGCCAAAAGTCAATAACATTTTTGAACTAGAGCCAATTTATGATTCACGCTTGCATCTGTCTAACTCAAAGTAGAGAATGCCACAGCGAAAATGCTATCCGTGCCCTCTTGCTATCCATCTGAGTATTTTTCTTACAGTCTGGGCTCATCTATTCCATTCCCATTGATGTCATCATTTCAGATGTGACAGCTTATATTTTTTTTATCGAAAAAAACCCTTTCATTAAATGATTCTTTTGTCTTGCCTGTCATTATCCATGCTCATTAATGTTTCACATTTGGTTAACATTTAGTAGGCATTCACGGTCAGGTTTTCTTTAGTCCTTCTTGGTACATGGCACTCCAGCAGTTTTTGGATGGCTATAACCTTCTTGAGGGCATACAAGAGTCAAATATGTTCATTTTCTTTATTTTGTTTAAACAAAATAGTTACCTAAAGCTGGTTGTTGCTGTATCTCATCTTTTGTTTATTTTGCTTCTTTGTTGTTCTATTTTACAGGTCAGCAATGGCTTCCGGTTTAGACAGGTTAGTGCACCAGCGCATGGAAAGGGAACATGGTCCAAGCTGTAGTACTTAGAAAAAAATTGTGTTCCGTACCCGTGTAAAATATGGTGAATGAATCTTCATTGTACAAGTTCATTTGGATATAATGGCAAAATTAGTTTGGATTCGTTAGATTCATTGGCACCTGTAGCCACCGTTACAAGCCATTTTAGCGCTTTAGGTGATGAGATAACATGGGGGGGCTGTGTGTGGGAGAGTACATATTAATGACTGATAGAGAGAAGTAGCCCCCCAAAAAAATTGAGGTGGTCTCATTTATGGTTACGGCTGTGATCGATGAGTTTTCCCTTACTTTTTTCACTCTGGCCCATCAGCATTTACAAAGGGGAAGGGACAAGCCTTAAATATCTAAGTGTACTGACGCCAATTTAATTTGTCAGTAGCAGCAGTTACATACTGATGGGAGTTGGAGTGTGAGATTGATGCTTATTACTCATACAGAAAATGTACTGGGTGGATTGGAGAAGCTGTAGCAGACATTTTTTCCCTGTTCCTTGAGTAGAGTTTAGTTGATTATGACAGTTGGCCATTTATGCTACTAACCAAACCTGTAATTTGTGGATAGGCCATTTTGTATTATCTTTCTATTATATCATCTATTATTCTTCGTTGCTAAATACATTCGGTGATAAAACCACGCATTATAATATATAATATTGGGAAAATTCAGTCTTGTTCCATGGAGCTGCATGTGCCTATCATCTGCCAGTCTCTGCCTGCCCATGCTCAGTGCTCTACTACTACTGCTGCTGCACCTCTTTGATCGTCCTTACTCTGGGGAAACTTTTTTCATTCCAAATAATAAAAAAAAAGACCTCCAAAACGAACGGGTGGGAAATGAAATTAGTTGTCCAAAAACAAACTCAACAAAAAGTTTGTCCGAAGCGATTTGGCTCACCATGTCTAGTAAAATTATGTCTGCATAATAGCTATTTTTATCATGCAGCCACACTGCTAACACCAGGATTTATAAGAATTAAAAAAAAATGCAAGCTGACAAATATGTTCTCCAGGAGGTAACACCATAGAGGCGACTGGCTCAGCAATTATAGAAGATAAAACACTAAACACCATTTGCTCATAGAGTCAAGACAACCTCTGTTTTTGCAGACTTAAATTAGATAGTGGCAGTTCTTGACATGAACTCAGACACAACTGTTTGGGGTCTGGCAATCTTCTTTGGGATCTTAAATTAGCATTTTAAGGCACACTGTAGATGCGATGTTGATAGAGCATGGTCAATTCAGTAATGGCGGGATTGGTTTGTGCTACCATAAAGCCGTGCCTGCTTACACATGGCGCACATGTCTAGTGACTGCTTTTGGGGTTTCAGAGTTGAACCAGTTTCTCTTCATAAATAAACTGCCCCGTAGATGTTTCAACTATTATAATTCTAATTGTCTATCAACAACAATTATGTCATAATTCAGCATTGTGACTAAAAATGTCCAATACCATCCTTAAATACCAAAAAACAAAATTACTTATCCCCTGTATGATTTCAGCAGATGTTAAAGGTGCTAATTGTTATGTTCAGTGAAGAAACTAACAAACAGACAGCCGCACATAAGTAGACACACACAGAAGCAGACACACAGTAACATCCACAGATAAACACAGACACACACTAACATCTCCAGGCACACACAGTCACCACACTAACACCCCCAGACACACACACTTACCACAATAACGTACACAGTCACCACGTTAACATCTGCAAACACATGCAGTCCACGCTAACCTCCCGACACACACTCACCACAGTAATGTACACAAACACGCAGTCACCACACTAACCTCCCCAGACGTACGCAGTTACCACATTCACATTCCTAAGCATACTCACCACGCTAACATACGCAAACACACACATTCACCACACTAACATACGCAAACACACACATTCACCACACTAACACCTCCAGACACACACACACAGTCGCCACATTAACATCCCTAGACACACAATCACCAAACTAGCATACATACTATTATAAAGCCTCAGGCTGTCCTTAACAGTTTCAAGGAGCTGCCACACTCAAGAATGTTTTGTGACCCTGCTTAACTCAGCCTTCTCCTGAACGGCGACAGAGAACTTGCCTTTGACAGGGGCGGCAAGTCCTTTCCCAAAGTGCCACCTGGGCCCATCATGTAAGAGTAGGCTCTGCAAAGGCCATACATTCCTCTCCCATCTTTATTTTCTGTGTTGCTCTACATACACTGGTCAAACTCTGTGACTCCACTAATTGTCCCATCTGTACATGATCACATACAACCATACAAAGATAAAAAGGGGCACACTAGTGAAGTACCGTATGAAGATTTTAATCAGGATTAAAAACACATACTTAAAATACGAATTTCATCAATCAATATACCAAATCCCAGAGATGGTAATAGGGCGCTATCTGGGAAAGGTACCTTGGAGTTCAAATGATGCTCCTCCCGCCCTACACGTTTCACCAACGGGCTTCAAGAGGGGTGACAGAGGAATGCACGGCTCTTCATCTCAGATACTGGATGGCTTGCCCAGAGTAATAGGAGCAGGAGCTGGGAGTTGTGTTATGCATATGTCCCATTGTCATAAGTTAATGGTAGTTTGTACTACCAATTGCAAATATAATAGTATATTTTCTTTATCTCTGGATAGATGTTTACTGGAGTTCCATCAAGGTCCCAGATACTGAACACTTAAAGTCTACTGGTATTAAACAGAGACTTTACTATATGGTTTCGTAAAGGAACTGTTCAGCTGAGTGTATACGAACTTTGGAAGCACAACTTAGGAGATCGTTACAATTGGAAGCCACTGTTGCATT
>VKOC01029603.1:0-22701 GCA_009364415.1 Spea multiplicata
TTATAAATACGTGTTTGTTTTATTTCAAATGTATGTCCTGAGGAAAGTCAGAAATGACTGAAACGTCGACTTGACTTTGAATAAAGAGAAATTGTTAAAGACCTGGAGTGCTGACCATCTTTTGAAAGCGCTTTATATATATATATATTATATATATGTATATATATATATATATATATTAGCCCAGTTACAATATATATTAATATTAGCCCCTGCTGACCAATTATATAATACTTAGACCCTGTCTGCCCAATATATATATATATATATATTATAGTATAGTTAAATATTAGACTTGTGCTGCCAATATATTATATATAAATATTATACCCTGTTGCCAATATTATACCCTGTTGCCAATATATTTTATAGACCCTACCCAAGCATTTCTTTGGGCCCTGCTCCACAGTCCCTTGCATGCAATCACCCCCTCCGCTACCACACCAAAAAAAAAAACATTTGCCACACTGACTGCAGATTAGGGGAAGACTGTGACAGTCAGTCCAGTCTTTCCTCCTTCTGACCTTACCGTGACATTGAGAGACGCCCCCCCAGTAATTATCCCCAAAGTCCTTTTGTCCCCTGATTCACTAAGCCATACCTCTTTTACTTACTCCCTGTAGTTCGGGTATCACATAACAACACATGGAAGCAGCATGTGTAACTGAATAAGAGATAAAACCCTGTATTTGCAAGTATACATAAATAATGTATGGAAACATAACATTGCAGGTATAGAACAACAAAACATACAAACCCAGCATTGCAGGTATAGATCAACTGGAAATCACATGTAAACTCAGCACTGAAGGTATAGATCAAAAAACACATGAAAACAGCACTCCAGGTATTGATCAACTGAATAAGACCTTTCTGCTGCTTTTGACACTGTGGACCACCCTCTTCTCCTTCAAATGCTTCACGATCTTGGCCTCTGTGATACTGCTCTCTCATGGCTCACTTCCTACCTCTCTGATCATACCTGCAGTGTCTCTGTCTCCGGTAACACTTCCCCTCCCCTCCCTCTCTCAGTTGGGATACCCAAGGCTCAGTTTTAGGACCCCTTCTGTTCTCTCTTTACCCTTCCTCCCTTGGCAAACTGATCTCATCCTTTCAATACCACCTGTACGCTGATGACACCCAGATCTATCTATCCTTCCCCGATATCTCTCTCCCTCTGTCTTAGATAGTGTATCTAACTGCCTTGCATCTGTCTCTACTTGGATGTCTGCACGTTTCTTGAAATGTAACCTCTCCAAAACTAAACTCCTCATCTTCCCTCCCCCAATGCTATGATTCCCCCATCTATCTCCCTCAATGTTAATGGTGCTATCCTCTCCCAGTCTACTCATGCACGCTGTCTTGGTGTCACCCTTGACTCCGACCTTTCGTTCACACCCCATATTCAGTCTGTCTCTAAAAACTGTCATCTCCATCTTCAAAACATTGCCCGCATCTGTCCCTTCCTAACACAGCATGCCACTAAGGCTCTTGTCCATGCCCTGATTATCTCCAGTCTTGATTACTGTAACTCTTAGCTGGTCTCCCTCTTAACAGTCTCACCCCTCTACAATCCTCCATGAATGCTGCCAGACTTATCTTCCTCTCATATCGCTTTACTAACGTATCTCCCCTCTGTCAGTCTCTTCACTGGCTGCTTGTGTGCTTCAGGATTTACTTTCAAAGCCCTTCACAGCGGTTCCCCTCCCTACATCTCCTCACTCGTCTCTAAATACACTCCTAACCGGTCTCTCCGCTCATCCAATGATCTCCTTCATTCCTCTCCTCTGATTTGCAGCTCTCATCCCTGCTTACAAGATTTCTCAAGGGCTGTCCCTATCCTCTGAAATGCTCTCCCCGGTCTATCCGTCTCTCCCCCTGCCTGTATTCCTTCAAAAAAATCCCTCAAGGCCCACTTCTTTAAGGATGCTTACAACATAGCACATTAATGCCCCCATATTCCCTTAGATCACCTTTCCTAGTCCCTCTCCTGCAATACTTTTACTAGTGTGGCTGGTCTATCCCTAACAGCAGCAATTTTACCTATTGTGTAATACACCCTAAATCCCTCTAGACTGTAAGCTCACCTGTTGTCTCTTAGTCAATTTATGTTACATACTACTTGTTATGTCTTGTCTACCCATTGTACAGCGCTACAGAATTTGATTGCGCTATATAAAACACTAATAATAATAATAACATACAACCTGTATTTGCAGGTATATAAACAATGTTTGGAAACATAGCATAGCAGATAAAGATCAACAGAATAACACAAAAACCCAGCTTTGCAGGTATAGATCAATTGGAATTCACATAAAAACTCAGCAGGGAGCCCACTGGGAAGGGCACAAAAGGCAGGGAGCCCACTGGGAAGGGAACGAAAGGCAGGGAGCCCACTTGATAAGGACACAAAACAAGTAACCAGGAACGGTACAAAGGTACAAAGCCACAACAGAATAGTCCGCAGACTTCAATACAAAGGCCCTGACTGAAGGGCAGAGCTGGATGAAGTAGCCAGGATTCAATCCTAGAAACAAGGTGCAGCTGGATGGAATGATTAGGCCTCAACTCAGGTAATAAGGTACACCTGATCCTGGTAATTGAGTCCTGAGTGCTCCAGAGGGCGGAGGGTGGCTGCTAGTGGTAGCAGGTTGATGTACCACATGTATAAAAAAGCCATGGTTCAGGCAGCAAAAAGTGGACCCTGACAGGTATAGATTTAAAAAAAAATTACAGACATAGATCACAGGTTGCAGACCCCAAAGGCCAGCCTTGGCATCCACATTGCCAACATAGAACCTGACCAGCACCCATATTACACACACACAGGACGTGCCATCTTTGTACCCAAACAGCCCGCCCTGTGCCATCTTTGTCCCATAAACACGTTATCTGTGTCATCTTTGCCCCATGAACACCCTGCCTGTGTCATCTTGGTCCCTAATGCTTAAAACACCCTGCTTATACCATCTTTTGACTTTCGACAAATCAATAATACACCTATGATTCACACAAACACTTTTACAGTCACTCACTTTCATTCACACAATCATTTATACATATTCATTAATGCATTCTCACAAATTCATTAATTCTCTCACTCATTCACACAATTCATCCACACATTAATCCATACTCATTCTGACTTTATTTTCTTCCTTTCTCCCTATCTTCCCCCTTCTCCCACCTTCTCCCACCTTCTCCCTATCTTCCCCCTTCTCCCTCCCTTATTCCTATCTTCCCCCTTCTCCCTCCCTTATTCCTATCTTCCCCCTTCGTAGTTCACTTACCATGCAGAAGTCATGCAGTGGGAATGCGAGGCCTGCTTGCTGCTTCACTGCTGATCGCCGGAATATGACTTCATATTCTGGCGCTCAGCAGGAAATGCTGGCACTGCCCTTACGAAAAAATTACTGCAGTTTTTCTGAAGTAATACTACAGTTTTTTGGACATGAAAAAACTGTAATACTGCACTTTTACTGCACATTTACTGCAGTTTTACTGCATTTGTACTTCACTGTACTGCAGTTTTACTGCAGTTTTTTTTGTAAGGCAGTACAAATGCAATAAAGCTGCAGTACATTGAAGTACAACTGTAGGTTTGCAATATAAAAAAAGTGCAGTAAAACAGCAGTACAGTGAAGTACAAATGCAGTAAAAGTGCAGTAAATATGCAGTAATATTGCAGTAAAAGTGCAGTATTACAGTTTTTTTCATGTCCAAAAAACTGCAGTATTACTTCAGAAAAACTGCAGTAATTTTTTCGTAAGGGCGCGACCAAGACAGAGGCCTCGCAGAGGAGAGTGAGAGGCGTCAAGCGCTTGCTGAAACCGTATTCCTCAGAGACCGTTCGGCGCCTGTCTCTCTCCTCCGCTTCTATCACTGCTGAATGAAAAAAAAGAAAGCATTTTAATTGGGGGGGCACAACATGATGTAGGGAGGCCATGGCCCCCTCTGGCCAACCTGCCAACACTGCTGCCAATCGACTACATTTGCTGACCAAGTCTTGCGTTCTACAGAGCAAATATTGAGCATCCCACATTCGGAGCAGAAAAGGCATGACTCTGGCGCAAACATCCTAAAGTGATCCCACTGAAATCAAGATAATGCGTCAGTGGCTTCATTAACAACATCAGGAACATGGCGAGCATGCAAGCAAACATTCAGCTGTAAACTGAGCTATACCGACCTATGCAGCAAAGAAATCACAGTGGGAGAGGAAGAGGTTAAATGTGCTCTCACCTGCACAACCGCCATGTTATCATAGTGAAATAAAACCTGAAGATTCACTAAGGATTTGCCCCACGACCTCAGTGCCATCACAATAGGAAATAACTTTAGCAAAGCAAAATTTTAAATCACCCCATCCAGCCCCGACCACTACAGCCAGGCGGCTGAGCACCAACATCCCACAGAACATGCAACAAAGCTGTGACCACCTGCCTCATCCAGAGGTCAAGATCTGCATAGAACTCAACCTCAACAAGCCATAATGAACGCCTGTTATACAACTCCAGAAATGATTCTCACCCAGGTCATCCCTGTCACACTTAGTCAGCCGAATGAAATAAAACATAGGAAGTGATGGCAGATAAAAAACATTCTTGGTTAAACATTTTCACTGTATTAACATCTACCACTTTTACTAGAAGGCCATTCCATGCATCCATTACCCTTTCAGTAAAGTAATATTTTGTGGTGTTACTTTTCAACCATTGCCCCTCTAGCTTAAGATTATGTCTTGTAGTAGTATTTCTCCTTCTAAATAAACTTTTTTCCTTTTTTAGTTTGGCATGATCTTTCTGAGGTAAACCTATGTTTTTGATCTTAAAACCCATGTGACTTTAGATGTTCAACAATCCTATCCTTAACATAGTTTCCATTAATCCCTTAATGACAAGACTGTTCCTTTTTCGTAGTTCACTTTGGGACAAAGGCTCTTTTAACATTTTTCAGTGTTGCTGTTTAGCTGTAATTTTATGAAGGACACGGAGGCTCCTACTATTGCATTCTCTTTCTTTATTACTACTCCCTCAGCAGCAAAAAATACAGGAAGTAGTTTAACTGAAGAGAAAAAAACATATATAAAGACATATAAACAGGCCAGCCAATCAGCAGCAGATCCAAGTACATCAAAGGGTGTGACAAGCTGCTGCACTTCCTCTTTTCTTGCTGCTCCCTCAGCGGACAGTTGAGTATTTCTGTGCTCTGTGTTGTCATTTTATTATTGCTGTTCTTATTTCCATCCGTTTTGATTTTGGTCTTATTATTGTCCCTGTTTATTATCTGTCATTATTATTGCTGTTCCATTTGTTTTATTTGTTTATTGGTGCCTTCCCGCCGTATACCCCCCCCTTTTACCATCTTTATTGCGCGTTTACTCTCTCGTTTTCGGCCGTTTGTGGCTCCCTCTTCTCTCTCTTACCTTTCCTGGTCCCTCCGTTTGCATTGCCGGTATTGCGGTGCTCTTCTCGGAGTTTCTTCTTCACTGGCTTCATTTCTGACGGCGAGTCTCGCGCGCGCATGCGGTTTGACTCGTGCGGCGGCCATTTTTGTTTTGGCACTTCTCACTGGTTTTTCCTCCAGGTGTTCATCTCGGGTTAATCAACCCTTTGTTTTCATTTCATTTTATTTTCTTAGCAATATTTAGTGTTTTAGTGTCTATATCATGGATCAGTTTGGTGATCAGGCTGCTCCTACTGGGGCTGCAGGTTCCTCCATTAGAGCTCAAGCTGATGCTCAACCCCTGTCATCTGAGGATTTACAGTCTCTTTTGGATGCTACCATGTCCCACTCTATTTCTAAAGCCCTTTCCACTGCTATGGGTGCTATGTCTCATTCCATAACTCAGTCAATCAAACAAGCCTTGATCCACGCCCCTGTGGCCTCAGCTCCCACTACCGTGGCCGCTCCTGCTACAGGCAAGAAGGCCCTATTTAAATCTAAGCACCTTTCTCCACTCCTGACTGACAGCCATACTACTGTCCCGATGGACAAGGTTCATTTTCCTGTCACTGAGAGCGCTGATCCACCGCGCAAAAGAGTCCCTGACCGGGCAGAAACGGCCAGACCATGGAAAAGAGCAAAAGCTCAGATTGAATCATCAAAATCTGATGAGAGTGGTGATGACCTTATTTCTTATAAGGATCCCGATTCTGATATTTCTGATGAGGACGAATCCCCTGAGTTTGATGCGTCCCCCTCTGGGGTTGATACTGTCAGGTTTCCTGTCCCATCTGGTGAAACCGATGCTGATGTTAGGGACCCTCAGGGTAATCCCCTCTTCGATCCTGATAACTTGCGCCACCCGCGCTCTGCTGAATGGGACCCCCCAGCGCATATCGCCCAATATCTCGCTCTCCGGGTACGCAAACCCCTCACTAAGGAGAGTAGACGTAAACTTAGGGCGGAATGCCCCAGGCCCATAGTACCTGATGAGGTCTGTAAGACTCCTGAGGTTGACCCTCAGATTATACAGTTTCTGTCTAAGACGGGCTGGAAGCCCAGAAAGGGTTTGGAGTTCTCTCTCCGCCACTGTCAGGATAAACTCCTAGACAGCTTGGGCCCCATAACTAAACTATTTGAATTGCTAGAAGCGGGGAAAGCTTCTCCTGATTCCTTTGATTTTGATGAAGCCCTGGGCTGGCTTCAACGCTTGGTTTGTCTGACTGGCAACGCTAATGCCGCTCTCTGTGCGGAGAGACGCAAGTCCATCCTGATCAAAATTGAGCCCAAATTGGTCAATATGGCTACTCAGGAACCGGGTCCATCGGCCAAAGGCCTGTTGTTTGGAGACTCGTTTGTCAAAAATGTTGGCTCCTTTGTAAAGACTTTTACGGCCCTCGATAAGGCTCAGTCCTCTATGAAAAGAGTTTTCGCCCCTAGAGTTTTTGCAGGGGTCGGACGAAGCAGGGGCCGTTCGTCTGGCGCAGTTCCAGATTCCAAGGGAACTATAGAGGCTCCTTCTCTCAGCGTCCAGCCCTCCCTGAACAGAGGTCATCGGCCTTCTTTCCTTCAAGAAGCCACCCTGGATCCGCCAGAGGTTCCAGAGGATATTTTGCTTCCAGACGTCCTTACGGTAAGTCCCTATGTCCTCTCTCCTCCCCCCGCGAAGGTGGGCGGTCGACTAGCGGCTTTTGCCCGCGTTTGGGCTTTAATAACCTCAGACACTTGGGTGTTGAACACGGTCAAAGGTTATCAGTTGGAGCTAACCGTCTTTCCTCGACAGGCTCGACTGCCTCCTTCCCCAAGCTTTCCACTACTTCAGCGCCAAATGATTTCAGAAGAGGTAAGGTCACTTTATCTAAAAGGGGCTATCCTTCCAACTCCCTTGAGCGTTCCAGGGTTTGTCAGTTCGCTTTTCCTGGTCCCAAAGAAAGGAGGGGGTTCCCGGGCCGGTCATCAACCTCTGGCCCCTTAATGCGTTTGTGGTGTATCACCACTTCAAAATGGAAGGGATCCATTGTCTCCGGGATTTGTTGTTACCGGGAGACTGGATGGTGAAATTAGATCTTCAGGACGCATATTTCACGATTCCGATCGCGGCCTCTCACCAGAATTTCCTTCAGTTTCTTTGGGCAGGTCAGAAGTGGAGGTTTACATGTCTTCCTTTCGGCCTTTCGTCAGCCCCGTGGTGTTTCACGAAGGTCATGAAGCCGGTAGTGGCGTTTCTTCGTTCTCGGGGAGTTCGTCTCATAATCTACCTGGACGACATCCTCCTCCTGCCTCAATCTCCCTCGCTCCTCCGGTCGCACCTCGGTTGGGCCCTTCATCTTCTTCAGTCGCTGGGGTTTCTCATAAATGGAGACAAATCTTGCTTCGTGCCGTCTCAAACCATGGAATTTCTGGGTTTTCAGATAGACTCAGTTCAGCAGTCTCTTTTTCTTCCACAGTCCAAGATCGTGGCCATCAAGAAGGAGATCAGGCGCTTGCTGCGTCTGGAGACGGTGACTGTGCGTCAGGTTGCGAGGATGATAGGTCTGTTGTCCTCTTCCATTCAGGCCATATTCCCGGGTCCGCTCCACTACCGGGCGCTGCAAAGGTTACGAACTTCGTCGCTCGCTTCGGTGCCCTCTTATGAAAATTGTGTCTCTCTCGACGCCGAATCCAGAGACGAGCTGATGTGGTGGTTGTCCCACATGGAAGCTTGGAATGGCAGGGCCATCTTCGGTACCACCCCAGACGTGGTTATAGAATCGGACGCCAGCTTACATGGCTGGGGAGCGCGCTACGGGACTATATCTACAGGCGGCAGGTGGTCCTGAGAAGAGTCCCTTCTTCACATCAACTGCCTGGAACTGTTAGCCGGCTCCTTTGCCATCCGGAGCCTAGCGCCCCCCACTGCCTCCTGTTCCATTCTTCTCAAGATGGACAGCGTGGCGGCGGTTCGGTATATCAACCATCTTGGGGGCACAAGATCCAGACTGTTGGCATGTCTCGCACGGGACTTCTGGAGGTATTGTCTTCTTCATGGCATCTCAGTGACCGCCGTTCACATTCCCGGTCTTTCCAACATCACGGCGGATTGGAACTCGAGGTTTCTCAGAGATTCCGGAGATTGGCGCCTTCATCCTTCGGTCTTCACCAGAATCCACCGTCTTTGGGGTCCTATGGAGATCAACTTGTTCGCGCCTCGCCTGAATTCGCATCTACCGCGGTTCTTCAGTTGGAGACCGGATCCGGAAGCGCTCGCCACGGACGCATTTCTCCAACAGTGGCCGCGGACCCTCCTTTATGCGTTCCCTCCTTTCAGCATGATCGCGAGGACGATTTTACACATGATCCGATTCCAGACGTCTCTCATTCTGATAACTCCGTTGTGGAAATCTCAGCCCTGGTTTCCCCGACTGTTGGAAACGTCGACGGATTTTCCCAGACCTCTCCTGTCCTTCCGGGACCTGCTCCTCGACCCGGACCATCGGCCGCATGACCTGATTCTTCTGAACAAGCTTCAGTTGGTAGCTTGGCGTGTTTCCGGGGACCTTGGTCTGTCGAGGGCGTTTCACAGTGAACTCTCCTACTCCTGGCCGATGCATGGGCCCCGGGTACTCGAAGAGCCTATTCTTCCGCATGGCGATCCTGGTCCAGCTGGTGCCTGGGACGGTCATTGGATCCCGTTTCGGCCCCTCTAAATATGGTTCTTTCTTTCCTTACGGATCTTTTCCACGACAACAGGGCGTATCGCACGGTTAATTTGTACCGTTCGGCCATTTCAGCTGGTCACTCTCATGTGGATGGGGTTCCTATTGGCCAACACCCTTTAGTATGTAGGTTACTCAAGGGTATTCGTTTTTCTCGACCCCCTGTTCCCCGTTACTCCTCTACGTGGGACGTCAACATTGTCCTTCGGTTTCTGGAGGCTTGGTCTCCTAATCATGCACTGTCGCTTAAGGAGTTATCTGCTAAACTTTTGCTTTTGTTCTGTGTTCTCTCCTGTAAAAGAGTCTCGGATGTCCGAGCTTTAGATTTTTCGGCTAAGGTCTACCGTCCAGATGGTGTTTTGTTCGATATTTCTAGACGAACTAAGACCAATATTAAGTCGGTTTTTTATCCGTCTTTTCCTCTTCGTCCCCTCCTTTGCCCCGTGCTTTGCCTTCGGGAGTATGAGAGTCGCACTCGGGACCTTCGGAGTTCTTCATCTCTTCCATTATTCATTTCTTTTCGGCGCCCTCATGCCTCTGTTTCTTCTGCCACTCTTTCCAGATGGTGGATCTTGCATCGGGCAGGCATTGATACTTCCATTTTTTCTCCTCACTCTGTTAGGAGTGCTTCGGCGTCTAAGGCTGCGGTCCTTGGTTGTCGTATGGAAGACATTTTGAAAGCTGCGGACTGGTCTTCTGATTCTACGTTTTGGGAATTCTATCCTCGCCCTATCCATCATTTTTCTGAACGATTGGTTGATCAGCTTTGAAATTGCAATAATAGGAGCCTCCGTGTCCTTCATAAAATTCTAAGATTTTACTAGTCTCATGACGTAAAGTCATGATTTTATTAAGGACACGGAGGCGAGTATTATTCCCCCCCTTTTTTCTTTTTCCCTCCCTTCGTTGGCTGGGTGAGTATATTGATTCCGACTTTTAGATTGTCGTTTCGTTCGGCATTATTCCTTTATTTGTTGGTTCATTTCATTCTGCTGTGTTATCGTATGTCGATGTCATGTCATGCCTCTCATTCCGATTGCATTGTCTTACATTGTTTGCTTCTGATTTATGGCGCTTCCATGATTTCTACCAGTGTTCTATTTTCTCTGTTCTAGTTTGATGTCTTCTGGATGCTTCCGGCGAGTTGTCAGTTCCTTGAGATGACTGTTCCTGTTTCCGTTTGATTGGTTCCGTTTTGATTGGATCCGCAAGAAAAGAGGAAGTGCAGCAGCTTGTCACACCCTTTGATGTACTTGGATCTGATGCTGATTGGCTGGCCTGTTTATATGTCTTTATATATGTTTTTTCTCTTCAGTTAAACTACTTCCTGTATTTTTTGCTGCTGAGGGAGTAGTAATAAAGAAAGAGAATGCAATAATACTCGCCTCCGTGTCCTTAATAAAATCATGACTTTACGTCATGAGACTAGTAAAATCTTAGAATTTTCTTCTCTCATTTTGTGCACCACACACACATTATATATTGCAGGGCTTTCTTTAGATACCATTATTTTTATCATATCATCTAATCATATAAAAAAATATAAAATATGGTGATTATCTGTTAAAAAAGGACTTTTTCTCACTTATTTGAAAAATATTTTACTCATCTGCAAAAACTAATGAAAAACATCTAAATAGATTCTACTATTTGTCCCGAGTTTAGAAATAATCCAATGTTTTTATGTTTTTTTGCTTTTTCCTGCGAGTTATTGGGCAAAAATTACAATTGACTTTTGCTATTTCAAAACCATTTTTTCCGAAATCTGGTCTTTCTGCCCCATGTGTTATTTCATGTATCTTTGAAGCCGGCCAATGCAATTTATCCCATCAAACCATATATTTTTGAAAACTAGACACCCAGGGTATTTCAATTGCTGGTATTGTAATCCTTTCCATGCACTAATTCTACCATCAGCCTTTGTCAAACTTTATAGTAGTAATTTGTTTTGTATTTTTTTCACACACAATGTACTTCAGGTGTGAATTTACTCCTCCTGGTATATTGTCACTGCCACGCAACACCCCAATATGTGTTCAGTAATATCTCCTGAGTACAGCATGGGTTTGTTGGGTTATTTGGGAGGTTTTGGCAATTGGACATCTGGTCAGTCTGTGCCAATGTCCCATATTTGGAACATCTTTACCCCATCAATTATTTTTAAACTAGGCACCCCATGGGCATTTAAAATGCCAATATTTTAACATGAGACAGGTTTTGTGAAGATATAGCGCTAATTGTAGGACTTTCTCATTAAAACCTCTGGATAGACCCTCTGAACTTATTGATGTGACAGTTGGCGCCGCCATCTTGTGAATGTCAGCAATGCCATTCACTGATGGCGCTTGTTGTTGGTGATCGGGGTAGGGGGCTGTGTTACTGACATGCCTCGATATCAAGGCATATCAGCAACGCTGATTATGCTTAGGAAGCGATTTTTTTAGCCGGCCGCCGTGTGGTGATCAGTTTGGCGGCGGCCATTTTTTCCGGGGGAGGGCTTTCCTCAATTTTGAGGTTTCGGTGGATCATTCAAAGGCGCCGATCGTGGCATAAATGCCGTAATTGCGGCATTGCAGCTATTAAACGGCAGCCTGTACATGTACGGGCTTTGTCTCCAATGCAGTGCATTGTTACCCCGTACATGTATGGGCTTTGTCGTGAAGGGGTTAATGAGGTCCATTTCCTTCATTTTCATCTGTAAATAACTGAACAGAAATATTAATTGAGGTAGTCAGCTAGACATTTATCATCTAATACAGATCTTCTTTATTTTGTTTTTAATCTTACCACTCCTTGTTTACTTTCCATTTCTCATTCATATATCTAAAAAACTATTTATCTCCCTTTATTACTAACAGGGCATTTCTCTCTTCTGCGTGTGATTTGGCAGCTCTTATAACTAGATCTGTCTATCTTCCTCACTTTGGTTTTTTGTATTTGCTAAATGCTAACTTCTTGTTCTTTATTGCTCTTACTGAGCAGCCTAGTACAATTTTCTGTTACCCTCAATAATTAAACATTTTTAGCCTATTCCACTTTGATGCAAAATCAAGCAGTTCAGTCTGCAGCTTTTATTTAGATGCTGCAGAATCAAATCTTCTAATGTTCTAAAGCATTGTGGGAAATGTGCTTTAAAATGTCCTTAAAATGTTTAGGGTCCAAACATGACAAATCTGCAAACAGATGCTGATCATCTGCTCATTCACCTGCCATCTTCTTCTTTCGGCGTACTCTTCCAGGTATAGGAACATCTTCCTCAATCACAAACTCACAGCCTGCTTAGTCCAACTTCTCATTTCCCCACAAAATAAAATTCTTTGTTGCACACATAATGCTTTCAAAGTCCCGTTCATTGTCTTTTAACTTGTCTATTGTCCATCCAAGCTATTTTTCCAGGTCCGTTACACTACCGGGCTCTCCAGCGCCTCAAGGCTCAACACCTCCGCTCAGTCCCTTCTTATGACCAACCAGTCCGCCTCACGCAAGAGGTTCGTCAGGAGTTGGGATGGTGGCTAGCGGAGACATTCTCGAGACATTGGTCTTTTAGAGCATTCTTCGTCTCCGAGGCCCTCTTCACCTGGACCTCTTCACTTCTTGGACGAACTGTCAGCTGTCGAATTTCTTTAGTTGGCTTCCGAACCCAGAGGCCCTGGCGACGGACGCTTTCACCCAGATGTGGCCAGTGTCCGACGCCTATGCTTTCCCCCCCTTCGCACTCATTCCAATTCATTACCTTCGGCGCACCAGGGGGCTCCCTGGTCCTAGTGACCCCGCTGTGGGACACACAGCCCTGGTTCCCTGTGCTGCTAAAGCTGTCGATCATGGATCCGTTGGCTCTTCCTTCCCATCTCTCCTTTCAGGCCCAGAGGGCCAGGCTCATCCACTCCTCCTGGACGATCTGCTCTCTCTGGTTCTCTGGAGGATTTCGGGGAACCCCGCCCCGTCGCGGATTTATCGGAAGTCGCTTAGTCCCTGCTCAGGGAGTCTTGGGCTCCAGGCACCCGGAAGTCTTACCGGTCTGCTTGGGGACGATGGGCTTCTTGGTGTTTGGGACAACAGGTGGATCCCCATTTGGCCCCATTAACTTGTGTCCTTATCGGACCATTAACCTCTTCCGTTCAGCTGTTTCTGTTGGCCATGTGGGCTTCTCGGGTGATCCTGTGGGGAAGCCCCCCCCCTTATCTGTCGTTTGCTTCGGGGTATTCGGTTGTCCAGGCCTGTGGCCCCACGCTATGATTCCCTGTGGGATGTGGTGGTGGTCCTGGATTTCCTGCAGTCCTGGTCGGATAACGATTCGCTTTCGTTGCGACAATTGTCGGCTAAGCTTACCTTGCTCCTTTGTCTCTTATCTTTTCGCAGGGTTTCAGATGTTCAGGCTTTTGATGCCTCAGCAATCTCCTTCTCTCCTGACAGGATCCTCTTCTCCATCCGCAGGAGGACGAAGTCCCTGTCCTCCTCCGTCTCTTATCCTTACCTGTCGGGTGACCCTAAGCTTTGCGTTGCTAGGTGTGTGCGGTCTTACCTGGCTCGCACTTCGGCGGTACTGGCTCCTTCTGTTTCCCATTTGCTTTCGGGCTGTGTCGACCCCCACGTTGGCCAGGTGGATTTGTTGGCTCCTCTCTCTGCCGGGTGTTGCGACCTCATTTGGGGCCCACTCGGTCCGGGGCGCGGCTGCTTCGGGTGCCCTTCGGGCTGGTGGGGCTCTGTGCAATATTTTGCGGGTGGCGGACTGGTCTCGCGCGCCCACCTTTTGCCCTTTGCCCTCGGCGGCTTTTGCGTTGGTGTCGGACGTTAAAACTGCAAAATAGGAAGCCTCCTGTCTTGCCTTAAAATTGGAAATTATTCTAGCCTTGGTGCCCGAAAAATTATAATTTTAATAAAGACAGGAGGCGAGTATTTTCCCTCCCTTCCCTCCCCTGTTAGCATCATATTCCTGGGGTAAGTGGTTATAATAGGTTGATTTTCTTCCCTGTCGTGCAATGTGCATTTGCATATGTTTTTATGTTTTGTCGGCCATTTGCCCATGTCTGGGATATGGTCCTGTTAAGTTTCTCTCTTTTCTTTCCAGCCTGAGTGTTTCTTCGTGAAGTTGAGGAGATGTTTCTTCTCGCCACGGTGCTATAGCGTTGCCCTTTGAGGACGTTTCTTTCTGGTTCCAGTTTTCCCGGTTGGAGTTCTGGTTCGGTTCCGGTTTCTGTTGCCTGATGTTGGCTGCTGTTCTTTGGCTCCGGTTCTCAGCAATTGAAAGAGGAAGAGGAGGGATTGTCTAGGGTTTATATACCCTCTGTTTGCAGTTTTTATTGGTTGTTTTCTTTGTATTCGTTAACTCTTTCTTTGCTGCTGTTGGTGAGTAGTAAAGGAAGATATGCAAAATACTCACCTGTCTTTATTAAAATTATAATTACCATTCAAGCACCAAGGCTAGAATAATTTCCAGTTCAATTACCCTCTCAAGAATTGCATTCTTTCTCTTCACTTCTTGTTTTCTGGCAGACATTTGTTTCTCATGAAACCTACTACATAAGTCCATGCCCTTACACTTCATGATTGTCATCAAAGCACCCATCAATAAAGGAGTCTGTATCACTACTGAAAGCAAGACAGACCATGCAATAAACAGCTCCATGACTGCGTGACTATGTTAACCACTGACGTTTTTTCCCATCTCGTCTTTGGTACACCTTTTTGGAATTCAAGTTGAGGACATCTGCACACCTTCGCGAATGGATGTTGTTCTTTTCACTAGTTGGGACTCTTCAATATACTCAACTGAAATGTCTTCATCAGCTTGTAGATCAATACAAGCTTCTACAATGTGCTTAGTGGCCTCACTAGCACTAAAATCAGTTATTGGTGTGCTTTGTACAGCTGCATGTGCAGCAGTACTACAGCTGGCACTGGTGCTTTCATGTAAATCTTCATCACCTTCACAATATAGTACTTGTTTTCTTTCAATGGTCTAGGGCTGCAACAACTAATCGATAAATCGTTGCCAACGAATTTCATTATCGATTAGTTGAATCTATTTTTATCGGTTACAAAATGAGGGTTTTTTCAGAACAAATGCTCCCTAAAATACCCCTCGTTTCATAATCTGTTTCATTCAGTGTGATTGACAGCAGTTACCAGCAGTTACCACTTACCAGTCCCTCCCTACAATCACACTGCTGATTGGCCCCCAAAAAACAAAAAAAGAAAAAAAAATATCCAACGAATTATATATATTACTTATATCTTTCGCTATATCATAGATTCCATTCCATTATCTATTTACACAATTGCTTTTGAATAACAAAAGAAAAAAACAAAACCCAGTGAATTGTATATATATTTTCCATGAATTATAAATTTCAGTTATTATCCATTTGCACATTCCAAAATAAATAAATAAATAAATAAAATAGGACTGACGTCCGATGTGAAATTAGTATGCCTCCCTAAACTATGTGACATAGATCGTGATAAATGTAACTAGTGCTTAGGCCCCTTGTGCCATCTAAAGAACTAACCCCTAAAGGCAGGAATTCATGTATCAGAATTATTAATCTGCAATAAAGTGTATTGGTGAGTGGATCTAACATCCTAATTGAGGGGCTATATAACATATGTGACATATAGTGTGTTAGTTAAATTAGTGCTTTGTGTCCCATTCTATCACCTATAGAGGTGACCCCAAATAAAAATAAAAAGCCATATTGTGTAAACTAAAATCATATGTGATATACATGTGTGTTTAAATTGTGTAGGACAGTGTATATATCCCCTTGTGCTTCCCGAAACTAAACAAATAATAAACCCTAAATTGAGAAAAAAAAATTAAATTCTTTTTTCAAAGTGCACATCTATTATTATATATTTTATTAAACAAAAAATATATAAATTACCTTAAAATATTAAGTTCCATCACTAAGACAAAAAATTTAAAAAAAAAAAAAAGAAAAATTTGCCAGGCACTCGTCAAATCTTTATCGTTTTCTTTTAGATGTCCACCAGTCTTGGGCCTTTTTTGGGGTATCAAATTGATATGATTGTCCTTCATATAGTATCATCAATTTTGAGTATCCCCATTTATATATCGTACATTATTTTCTCTTAAAGTCTTGGTGATGTCCTTATATAAGGTTCTTTGTTGACGAGTTCTTAAAGATAAGTCTTGGAAAAAAATTATATTTTTTAAATCTTTCTTCTTTTTTTTTGGCGAATCCGAAATGATGAAAATTGGATAATTACATCTCTAGGAGTTTCTGTACTTATAGATTTCGGTTTTGTTATCCTATGTGCTTTTTCTAAGGTATTTTCATTTTGTACTTCTTTTATGCCCATGTCTTGAAATAGTATTATTAGAGTCGGAATTAAATCTTTCGAAATAATCTTTTCTGATAGACCTCTAATTCTGATGTTTCTATTTCGACTTCTGTCTTCCAACTCTGTCAATTTTTCTTCCAATGTAATTATTCTATTTTCTAGTAGTAGTTGATTTTCTCTAATGGTATCTTGCTTAAGCCTTATCCGTTCGCAATTTTGTTCTACAATTTTAAGACGTTCACCGATATTATTAATATCATTTTTAATATCCATAAAGTACGTTTTTAATTCTTGTTTTATTTGTATTAATTGTTGTTCTGCCCATTCGTGAATACACTGCTGCATGTTTTCTTGAGTAAGTGCATCACCATATTTAGTATTTTTAGACAATTTACCCTGTGTAGGGAGTGTTTCTGTAGTTTCTTCCAGACTCTCTTCAACTATACTTTTAGATATTTGTTCTGAGTCTTCTAAAGTCTGATCTAGGGTTTTCTTTTTCTGTGGGATAGGAGAAAAAAGTGCTACCATTTTTTTCTCTTATTTTCTTTTTTTTTTCAAGTCTCAGTTTATCGAGAAAGATAATAAAAACAGTACAATACAGACACCACAAATAAAAAGGTGTAGTACACAATAGACCGTAGAGTGGTGAAAGCAACATGACAGGTGTTAGCACAATCATCAGGCACAATAGTAGTAACACCAAAATGAGAGGGTAAGTCATATGCATAACAGTAACAGACACAGGAAAAATGCTCTCGAATGACATTCGGCGTACGGAACAAAAGAAATCATGATCAAAAGAGCTGACGAACGAGTGACTCAGGCCAAGCTGAGACAGGCTAAGGAACATAGAACTAGTTAACAAGTAAATGGACGTGATACAAACATGAGTACTAAGCCAAATATAAGTGGAGCTGGAAAGCGGACATATTCGCCAGTCTAAAAAATTCTACGATAGCCACAGAAGAGATCCGTAAAAACTGACTAGACATGATTCGAAGCCGGGGGGGAACCGGGAAGGCCCGGCAATACCCTCTGAAAGGCAGGTGATCCAAGGAAGGCTTGCCAGGGCAACCACTTCAAACAATTAGTACAGCCAGAGCCCCTAGAGGACATCACCAAATCCTCCATTTGGCACAAAAAGTTAACATATGACAAACAAACAGATCGGAGGAGTGAGGGGTTGCTTCCAGAACCTAGGGACAGTGGCTCTGGCGGCGTTAAGGAGCTGGATGGCCAGAGAGTGTTTATAGGATCCCAGGCTCGACCGCGTGAGGTTAAGGAGGGCACCCCCAGGGGTAAGATGAAAAGCAGGATCCACAACCTCCCTGAGTACCGCTTCAACAGAATCCCAGAAGGGCCGTATCAGAGGGCATGCCCACCATACATGGAGATAGGAGCCAACGTCCGCATCACATCTCCAGCATTGTGGGGAAATGAGGGGAAGGAAATGATGAAGCTCCGCTGAGACCTTGGACCACCTAGTAAGTAATTTATAGGACGTTTCCTGCAGTTTAGAGGAGGTGGCCCCCTTACGTGTGAGAAGGATGGCTTTGGACCAATCCTCATCAGCTGGAGAGAGATCAATTCTTTCTTATTTTCTTGATCATTTTTTCTATCCTTTCTTTTTTCTTCTGCCCCTCTTCTTTGAGACATTTTGTGCTCTTTACTTTCAATCTTGTGGTATAACCAAATTAAAAATAAATATATAAGTAAAGTCCTATCTTCTTCTATGCCAGGGGGAAAAAAATGAGTAACTATGATATTTACTAATAGAATAAAAGTTGACATAATATATCAAGAGATGGACCCAGAAGCCAGATTTATAATAGTAATCTGTAAGATACAAAATGAAATATATACTATAGTTAATTTATATGCTCCAAATATTAATTCAGTAAAGTTTATAGAAAATCTATTTAACAGGGTTGAACGATTTGTTAAGGGAATACAGATAATGGCGGGAGATTTCAATTGTATACCAGATACTATAATGGATAAGATGTTAAAAAGAGGTGAATTACCTGGGAAAGAAATAATTAGACCCGTTAGATTATTGAAAAATTTTATTTAAAAAAATCAACTTTTTGACATTTGGAGAGTCTTTAATCCCTGTGTTAGGGAATCTACACATTTTTCAGCCCCGCATGTGTCATATGCAAGAATAGACCTAATTATGGGAAATAAACTTTTAGTAGATTGTGTCAAGAAAGTTTTAATTAAAAATATAACATGGTCTGATCACAATGCTAATATTTGGGAAAAAAATCAAAAATTAATCAAAATATACGTAGGGAATGGAGATTGAATCTTAATTTATTGAAACAAAAAACACATTTAGAAAATTTAGAAATCAATACTAATCTATATTTTCAAGAAAATGATAATGAAAATGTATCCCGGGCTACATTATGGTGTGCCTAATAGAGCATAATAAGAGGCCATTTGATTAAATTAGGCAGTTTAGAAAACAGAAATCTTTCTACTTTATATATAAATTTATATGAACTTGATACGATAAATAAAAGATCCCCAACCAAATTCAGATCTAATAAAATAACTCTAATCAAAAAAAGAATAAATGATTTAGAAATAGAAAAAATAAATAACAATTTAGAAAGATTAAAACAGCATTGGCACTATAGAAATAATAGAGTTGACAAAATATTAACTGATAGACTTAAAAAAAAACAAGCAAAAGATCGTATATATAAAATAGTGGAAGATAATAAGGTATATATGACTCCAGAAGGAATCGGGAGTATATTTAATCAATACTATGCATCTCTCTATAATCTAAAAAATGATATACATCCAGAAGAAATTTAAAAAAAATTCTCTGACTTACCCATTCCTAAGATATCCATAGATCAATTAAAAGAATTAAACAAACCAATAGAAGAAAAAGAGGTATTAAAAGCAATTGAAAACCTTAAAAATCAAAAAAGTCCAGGTCCTGATGGGTTTAGCGGAGAATTCTATAAAATATTTAAAAAGAATATAACTAAAGTTTTAACAGCAATGTTTAATGAAATAAGTAGGAAGGGAGAAGATCCGGAAGAGCTTTTAAGGGCAAATATATTACCAATACCTAAACCTAAGAAAAGTTCTGAAGAGATAAGGAATTATAGACCCATTTCTCTTATAAATGAGGATATTAAAATTCATGCGACAATACTAGCGAATAGGCTGAAGCAAGTAATAGCAGATATAATTCATTTAGATCCAATAGGCTTTATTCCGAGTAGACAAACATATAATGGAATATTATATTTATTTCAGAATATAATATTTCAGAAGAATTATTGATATAATTTTTGTAACAAATATACAAAAAAACCCATTTTGTCTTCTGGCATCAGACGCTGAGAAAGCCTTTGATCGGGTGAATTGGGACTTTATGTTCCATACTATCAGGGCCTTCGGAATTGATGGCATATTTACTTCAGAAATTAAATCCTTGTATCTAAATTCTACGGCGAGGACAATTGGCGAGTTGCATTTGCCAAATGGAACCAGTCTGCATTAATGTTTTATTAAAGCAGACTGGTTCCATTTGGCAAATGCAACTCGACAGGGTTGCCCTCTCTCCCCCTTACTATACATAATGACTATGGAGATTTTAGCAATCTCCATACTTAAAAATGTTAAGATAAAAGGCTTTCACTTCCTACAGGAAGAATTAAAAATATGCTTATACGCAGATGATATTCTCATAACTATAGAAGAACCTGAGAAATCGATTAAGGCCCTGATGGAAACGATTAAGAAATACTCAAATATTTCAAATTATAAGTTAAATATAGAAAAGTCTGAAATTTTACCAATAAATGTACCAACTCAGTCTAAACAAATAATACAACAAGAATTTAAATTTAGCTGGAAACATCAAGATATTAACTATTTGGGGCTAAAAATAACATCAAAAGTAGAAAATATAATTGAACGGAATTTCTTTCCTCTACTAAAAGAATGGCGAAATACAGAACTATCCTGGATAAGTAGAAAATGGATTTACTTTTTTAGACATATCCCATTAAAAATACCAAGCTCTTGGATCCTTATGCTACAAGCCAGTTTTAATAAATTTATTAATAATGGAAGAAAAATGAGAATTAGTATAAAAAACCTGGCAAGAAAAATAAATAGAGGTGGATTGAATTATCCTAGGGCCAAAAGTGTATATGACGCATGTATGCTATTACATATATATAACTTACAATGTCAAATAAATAGTAATCAACCATGGTTTAAAATAGAAAGATCTAAGGTTAAGATCAATTTACCCACATGTATGTGGCAACCTCAGATAAAATTAGATGCAAAACATATAAATAACATTATAATAAAAGATATTTTGCGAGAATGGAAAAAAATTAAGAAAAAATTGAATCTAATCAATAAGGTTCTAGATAATACGAAACTAGATACCATAGAATGTATTATCTCCAATATAAATTTAAGTAAATGGAAAAATGTAGGAATTGAAGAATTAAAAGATATTTTACTTAAAGATAGCATAAAATCTTTTGACCAGATACATAGGGAGTTTAATCTACCTAGTTCAGAAGTATTTACTTATTTGAGAATAAAATCCTTTATTCTCAAATAAGTAAATACTTCTGAACTAGGTAGATAGTTCAGGATATAAAAAAGCATTGTCTAAGTCGTTTGAAATAATTAACAAAATAGATGAGAGTTTATTTATACCTATAATAACAAAATGGAATAGAGATACAATGAAACAAATTACAGAAATAGATTGGTATAAAGCAATAAACAATACTTACAATTTAATTCATTCCATAACAATTAGAGAGAACTATTTTAAATTAATTAACCAATGGTATCTAACTCCGACAAAAATAAAATCCATGTTTCCAAGTTTTTCAGATATATATGCTGGCGATGCAATCAGGAAAGGGGAGATTATAAACACATATGGTGGACGTGTAGAAAAGTAAGGCCTCTTTGGGGGTATGCCTTCGAGATTCTAGAAAAAATAGGTAATATTAAGGTTAATAAAATTTTAGAAATCGCCTTGCTTCACATATTTCCATCCGAGCTACCATTAGAAATAGTAATAATAACTATTCATATATTGGCAGCCACAAAAGTTCTGATTGCAAGAAAGCGAACCATTCTCATATTTACAACTGTGAAATCAGGTGCTATTCCAAAAGAAAAGAAGAGAAAACCAATATATGAGGATTACTAAATTAAATAATATATGAGTAATATAAGAGTCAACACATATTCCCGGCTTTTTGTCTATTCTATTTAATTTTCTTTAATTTATTTATTTATATATATATATATATTTTACAGGGGGCAAGGGGGGCAATTGCCCCCCCCCCGCCGAATTTGGAACCATCCAGCCTGAAACGCTTTTTTTTTTGGACACGGAGGAGAGAGAGGGGCGCCTAGCAACCGCTCGGCCCCCCTCACTCTCCTCCACGAGGCCTCTACCTCCGCCGGTATATGACATCATATCTGACGCTCAGGAGTGAAGCAGCGCGCGCCGCGGCAGAGAAGGAAGAAAGAAGCCTCGTTCTCCCGCCGCAGGACTTTAAAGGTGAGTGAAATACAAAGGGGATGAGTAGGGAAAGAGGAGGGAGAGGGGTTACAAAGTGATAAGGGAGGGAGAAGGGGTAGAGTGTGATAAGGGAGGGAGAAGGGGTAGAAAGGGATAAGGAAGGCAGAAGGGGTAGAATGTGATAAGGGAGGCAGAAGGGGTAGAATGTGATAAGGGAGGCAGAAGTGGTAGAAAGAGATGAGGGAGGCAGACGGGGTAGAAAGTGATAAGGGAGGGAGAGGTGGTACATGTTAATGAGTGAGTATGAATTAATGTGTGGATGCATTGTGTGAATGCGTGAGAGTATGCATTAATATGTGAATGAATTGTCTGAATGAGGGAGAGCATGAGTTAATATGTGGATGAATTGTCTGAGGGAAAGCATGCGTTAATATGTGGATGAATTGTCTGAGGGAGAGCATGCTTAATATGTGAATTAATAGTCTAAATGAGGGACAGCATGAGTTAATGTGTGGATGAATTGTCTGAATGAGGGAGAGCATGAGTTAATGATTATGTGTGTATCATAGATGTATAATTGTGGAAGGGCAAAGATGGCACTCACCGGGAATTCTCTCTGACAGCCGGGGAAGGTCTGCGCGATGGATGCAGACAACCTCCCCTGCTAGCCGCACCTCCTTCCGGCTGCAGTGGAAGTCTACACGCTGCCCAGACAAC
>VKOC01029604.1:0-11707 GCA_009364415.1 Spea multiplicata
GGCAGTTGTGGTTGATGGGGTCTTTTGGGTTAATTTAGGGGATGCTGTGGTGTTAAGGGTTAATTTAGGGGCAGTTATGGTTAATGGGGAGTTTAGGGTTAATTTAGGGGAATCTAAATCCTGGGGGCAGTGAAGTGACATATCTGGGGGTATAAGGCATATACAGTATATAAGGCATATAAGACAAGAAATGCATTTTATCAAATTTTTTTTATTCTGCTGTTTGTATTTAACATAATTTGTTTATTAAATTATTTTAAATAAATGAAAAATTTACATTAATTTGTTTTATCCGATTAACGATAATCGAAAAAATAATCGGCCAACTAAATCGTTATTAAAATAATCTGGTTAGTTGCAATCCCTAATTGACATCATTGGAGTAGGCGGGGGGGAGGATTCATTGAGTAATGAAATGGCCCGGCGGCAATATGTAGTGTGCCTGCACGGAGTTACTGAAAAAAATGAATCGGATCATTTCAGTGAACGAGTCGAAATGATCCGATTCACTTTAATGATCCGAACTTCCCATCACTAGCAGGAAAACTAGCGAACGGCTAAGACACGGCGAGCAGCCTGCTGATTGGTGGAGGATCAGGAAATGAGCATCAAATGGGCGGGGTTACACTGCTATAAAAGTTGTAGTAGGGCAACAGAATGAAGTGAAGTTGAAGTATGGATGTGCGGCTACTCGGCGGAGGTGTGTGTGTGTGTTTTTTAATATGAAAAAACCCTTCTTATATTCCAGAAAATAAGATATATATGTCATAGTTGAAGCATTTCATTTATTTATTCCATGATTTTTGGAACCATATACAGTAAAGTTATAATATAATAAAGTAATATATATAATATATATGTACCGTATTTGCTCAATTATAAGATGAGGTTTTTCAGAGGTTATATTTGAGGTTGTCTTCTAATCAGACCTCATATAGAGGTCTGACTATAAGACTAACATCCAGATGCCTCCTCTCTGGCAGCCGGTGAATATCTGTGCAATGCTTGCAGACCACCTCCTCTGCTGCCGGCACTTCCGCCAGGGCTTCTATGATGAAGCGCCGGCATGACATGACCTTCCGGTGCTCAGTCATAGAAGCCCCGGGTAGCAGCGGAGGTTGTCTATGCGCATTGCTCAGACGTTCACCTGCTGCCCTTGCTAGACACCAGGGAGGGAATCATGGGCGATAAGTCTGGGGACAAATGGGCATATAAGGCATTTCTGGGGGGCAGAGTGACATATAGGGGTATAAGGCATTTCTGGGGTGCAGAGTGGCATATAGGAGGTATAAGGCATATTTGGGGCCAAGCACTTTCGCTCCCCCCACCTTCTATTTGAGGATGCCCTATAGGGTTTAGGTGTGGAGACACGCTTGGCCAGTCCACCACCTTTACCATCAGCTTCTTTAGCAAGGCAGTGGTCGCATTGGAGGTGTGTTTGGGGTCGTTATGTTGGAATACTGCCCTGCGGCCCAGTCTCCGAAGGGGGGGCCATGCTCTGATTCAGTATGTCACAGTACATCGTTCCCTCAATGAACTGTAGCTCCCCAGTGCCCCCACACTTGTCTCCTTAGTCTGCTTGTCTTCAGCAAACTGCGGGCTTTCTTGTGCATCATCTTTAGAAGAGGCTTCTTTCTGGGACGACAGCACTCATACGTCTATTTCCCAAAGACAACTTCTGGATATGACGGTGAGCACGTGCACTAACGAGTCACATGACACCAGGGAGGTGAAATGGCTAATTAGGCCCAATTTGGACATTTCCACTTAGGGGTGTGTGTGTTGTGTGTTCAGTTATTTTGAGTGGGCAGCAAATTTCCACTGTTATACAGGCTGTACACTCACTACTTTACATTGTAGCAGAGTCATTTCTTCAGTGTTTTCACATGAAAAGATATAATAAAATATTTACAAAAATGTGACTTCACTTCACAAAAAAGTGTATTCACTTTTGTGAGCTACTGTATAGGCATTTTTGATATAAGACATTTATTGCAAATGCAAGTCAGTAACAGTTCCCCTTTAAGTTTAAAAGCTGAATGGTAATTTAAGCTTAATAACAAATGTTACTTTTTCTCTCAGTTTATTTTTCTTTTATGAATGGACTACCTGTGTAGGTTGCTAATCAAGTCCTTCTTTACTTCTTCTGTCCATGTTATTTCAAATATAATGTTACAAAATCATTCTCTCCTATCATTTGAGCCACCAAAGCAGCAATGTAATAAGATGCACTAATTTTTTTAAATAGGTCAGTAATTGTAATATCTTCTAAGGTGATGTGCCTATGCTTAGTGCTGCTCTTAGTTTCCCTTTAAATATTCAGACATTTAGGTCATCCTAATGAAATCAGATGTTCTTTGCAGGAATGGAAGTGAAGAACAAATGCAACTTAATGCACATCTTCAACAGATGGTTTTGAAGTATAATGCAGATCAAATGCTACATGAAGTGACGACGGTTCAAGAGGGTGCACTTCTAGATCTTGACAAGCAATGCAAAAGGAGATCCCATATTGTAACATAACAGCAGTGAATATAAAATTAATATGTCAAATTTATGTACGCCGACTGGGATAATTTTTTGACCTATACAATTTTTTATCACCAGTAAAAATCCTTAGTTTGTGTTATTTTATTTATTTTTTTGTTTCATGCATTCTTAAATTTTAAACAGAAGGGAAATAGTGCTGCTTTATCATGGCTCTAATGTTTCTAGTGCCCACTTTGCCTGGCACTCTTCATGAGCTCATACATGAAACCGTACTGCCATACCTTGTCTGAAGACTCCAACATAAACAGCGTTTCTCAAAGTCGCCAACGAAACCCCAAAGTCATGGGGCTGGCAAGGTTTTACTGTTGTATTCACTAAAAATACCAACATAACGGGGGCTCACAAATCAAGTCTGAGTCCATCACAACCAACTAGTTTTATTTGATCATTTATAAAAAAAATAGTAAAATATTTAATAACATATTTAATTGCCTATACAAATTGCTGTGACACTATATATTTAGGGTAACATAAAGGGTAATAAAAAGGGAAACATCCTAGCACAAATATCAGCATCTAACATTAATTCTATTAGTATGGTGCTGGTAGTGCTTCTACTAGTGTTATTGTTAAGGCTTTTGAAGAGAGATATTAGTGGAACTGCCTATTTCTGTATTCATGTAGAGATGCTTTGCATATTCTGGAGTTGGTGACAACTATACTTTGACCAAACAAAAGTACCGCTTTATTCTCAATCCTGGCTTGTTGTGTGTAAGAAGATTCGTTTTCCAGCAGGACAACAATCCTTGAC
Source organism: Spea multiplicata (assembly GCA_009364415.1). Classification (NCBI taxonomy): domain Eukaryota; kingdom Metazoa; phylum Chordata; class Amphibia; order Anura; family Pelobatidae; genus Spea; species Spea multiplicata. Next base: position 3,302 of record VKOC01029604.1, read on the forward strand.
AAACATAAAAGCTGTGACTTCCAAAGAGTGCAAATTGCATGACTTTCCCTCCCCAATCAATCCTATCGAACATCTCTATAGACTATCTGTGACAAATGGTGGTCATCCCAAATATTGAGAATGTTTGATTCTCAATATTTGGTGCTCAAAATGTGGTATTTATTTTTTTAGTGAAAATAATGTGTATACCATAGGAGCCGCCATCTTACCTTCATGTTCCAAGAATCTGCATGATTATTTATTCTCATGTTTCTCTGTTAAGTAGCTTATTAGAGTGCAAGAGTGGGGAGAGGAGAACGGAGATTGTTTCAGGAAATTAACTTGATTAGTTGTGCTATATTGAGACACAGAGCTTAGCATTTATGAGGTGCATTCTACACCAAATCAATTGCACTGGTTTCCAAATGAGAATCAATAAAAAATAGTCGTGCGATGTGCTGTGATGCACCCCTTTATTGACTGCACAAATTACAAGAAAAAATAAAATTCATTTTATTTTTAGCTTTGTATTCTATAAAAGTCCCAGGTCCTAAAATACAAAAAATAATATTGATATTTTATAATCCATAATAGAAAGAATTGTTTTCTTTTAATGAAGCTTGCAGAATCAAGGTCATTGTTTCTGCCTCTTCAGCCCCAACCAAACAGAGGAAAAGATCAATGGAAAAAAGAAGAAAGGGAAAACAAAAACAAGACCCTTATATTATTTATCCTTAATTGTATTTTTGTGTTCTCTTGCTTCTCACTTAAGTGTCTAAGGATAATTTGGCATCAGTTGTGGTTTTACTGTATTAAGAGCACTTCAATCAAGACAGAACAAAAAATGTATTTCTCAAAAACCTCGAATGAGCATTCAGCATTATCCTATAAACCAAGACAGCAATTGTGGAATAGGTAGCCTACTGCTTCCATTATTCAACTTCTCAGAGAGAGAGAGAATTGACCTTTAATATATTATTGCAAACCTTCAGCTTCAAATCTATTTAATTGCCATGTTTTCTTATGCATTTATTTCCAAGTACTTTTTTTTTCATTTATACACACAAAAATAAAGGTTTCCCATTATACATACTTGATGCTGGTTTTTAACATTGTAAAGGAAATGATGGGTACATATATCATTTTTAATTTAAAACAAATATGTATAAGGGCTGGGGTCTGATAAGAAACAGAATTTGACGACATATAAAAACCATTGGGGCCATGTATTCTGCACATTTTCCCTGATGTAGAGACTCAGACCTTATTCAGTCCTTGGTCATGTCTTAGATTCAGGTTAGATTTATGCCTATCCCATGCATGTTTAAATTCACTCACAGTAGTCCCTCTACCACTACGGGTGAGGGTTATGATTAAAATTGGGTTTAGTTTCTAAAAACCACACAAGGCCCTTTACAAAAGCAACTATGAAGCATTAAATATGTACAGCGCCGAGAAAAAAAGCACAACAGGGTCGATATTTTCAGAACAATGAACGCAAACACTTTTATATATTTGAAGTTCCAAAAAGTTATCAAAAGCTTTGAGAATATAGACCCAATTATACAACTGTGACCACTGGAGCTTACAGAGTGAACGGTGGATTGGAAAAGTACCGCCTCAACAAACAATAGTCAATTAGATAAGAAAGAGCCACCATGCATGGAAAACTGAAAGATGATGCTAGTGTTCTTAGAGACATGTTCTGCATTGAGATTTGAAAACGTAAAATCGCAGAGCCAGTCCTCTAGCTAAATGAAACATAACAAATGGACTGTGGAAGATAAGTATAAAAACAATGACACTGTAAAAAAAGTTTAAAGGGGCAGTTTACTGTCAATCACAGCATCACTCAAGAAATAAATATGAAACAAATAATGAATATAATGAATATGAAACAAATACCGTATTTATCGGCGTATAACACGCGCTTTCGGTAAAACAAAAAAAAGCCGAAAACCTACCTGCGTGTTATACGCCGATAAACCATAGAGCTGCACGATCGGCAGCCGCGTCACCCTCACTTCCGGTCACGGCGAGGGTGCGTGCTATACGCCGGTAAGTACGGTAAATGAAAGGATTACTTTTGGTCTTCTTAGAGCTTACAATGTTCATCAAGGCATCCCTGGAGCTGGCTGCTACATCTCCTGCATGTCGTATAGCTGGGAGGTGGGGAAAGGGGCAAATCCGCTTGGGGAGGCTCCTGTAAAGTCCTCCAAAGCATTTGAAAGGGGTACGCCATTTAAATTTAAAGAGACCGCTCAGATAGCATATGCATTACAATGCATATGTTGTCTGGAGTATCCTTAACAACTTCCTATTTCCAAGTGGGTGTGGAAATGATAATTAGTGTAACAAAAAAATACATTATTATTGTAAATGTTCTTATTTGCCCTTGCACTATTTAGTACCAGCATCAAAGAACAAAGCTTTAAATTGCCCGTACTGTAAATGGCTTTGGCAGACTTATAGAGACCGAGCCTCTGACAATGGAACCTTAAGGGACCTTTATAAACAAACCAGAGGACAAACATACTTTATCAGGAACATCACCTATGATGTCTCTTTAAATAGAATATGTAACTAATATTTCATTAAATGCCTTCTTACTACTTATATTGCTAATGGGATACTATGAGCTTAGAGGAAGAGAGAGAGAAAAAGAAAAATGCACAAATTTAATAGTAGCAATTTATTGATGTTAGCTAAGATTCAGTATATTAGTCTTTCATTTTTTAAGAAAGCAAATAAAATCCACATATAAATATTATATATTATTTGTTCAGTGTTTACTAACTTCTGATGCCCGTCATATAAAGTAACGATTTTGCTGCCTTTAAAAAATAAATAGCAGAGAAAAATTACAACCTAAGCCTTTGCCATAAGCAAGATATAGTCACAAATCTTTCTATGGGTATTACTTATAAGGATTACTGGCACAGCAGTTTCCAAAATAGATAAAGAATAAATCTAAAAAAAAAAAAAATACACAGGTAGCCATTTTTAATGTTCTGTACAAAAATGTCAATAATCATGGAAAACTGCACAACATGTTCTGCAAGTGCCTGTCCTACAATGTATCTCTGAGGCACATTAGCACCGTTTGTATCTTTCTTATTTGGAACAGTATACTCCGTCAGTATTGGAGAGTTTACATATTCTCCTTTGCATTAAGCACTGGAACACATCCTCTCCACGATGAATGCCGGTCTCCAATCGATATCGTCTATGCTGCAAAAATACATTACCTTTGCATAGTCATAAGTGCTTTGGATTTTACCACCGTTCCAACAAAGGCTAGCATCCATTTCTAACAAACATTATCAGCTTGTTTTTGTGAAAAACAAAAGTAAATTTTTAACCACCATTTTTGGGGAAAATCTAGATTACAGAGTCAAAAATGAAAGCATGAACAATTTAATTTTAAAATTGAGGTGATACTGAGGTCTGATTATTTATTTATTTTTTTCTTTGGAGTGGATGAATGTTAGTTTTGTGTGGTTTTTCTCTTAAGTGATGTTATTTGACTGTTGCTTGAATCACTCTGTCTCTAAGCCTTCTTTCATCAGAATGACAGTACAATGAGGTTTAGTGTACTATTACTCATGGTTATGTAGAAAAAACAACAACCGCATATTGGAAACAAAAAGGAAGATAGAAATATTGCGCATGTGTTGGGTAGAAGTGCGTCCTCCAGACAGAAATGCCTTTACTCCACCAGATACAAAAATTCAGCCCATCCTTTGCAAATCTCCCTTGCATCATGTTATAAACACTCAAACATTCAGCACATATCTCTATGACTTACTCCTTCCATGTCTAGTCCAGTAAATATTAGACTTGTGCATTCGTCTTTGGGCGAACATGAAAACGAACACCAAGAGTGCTTTTTCGTGTTCGTATCGAAGACATGTAGAAGTGCCGGGAAAACATAGGTGAAGACGAAGACACTCACGCGAAGAATCTTCGTGATCGTCTTCGCCTTCGTCTACTAATTTCCCCGGTCCCTTCCCCATCTAGCCTACCTTATCTTCACGGCATCGCAGGAGTTGACTGAAGCGGAAATCCGCAGGTTCATCTTAACCCCTGCGATGCTGCGTTGGATAACGGGAGCAGAAATCCGTAGGTTAAAGGGCCGTGCAAGCGACCAATAGGCTCACTCGCGTGGCCCCTTACCACTAGTTGCTATGCAGAAAAAAGAAAAAAAAAACCTGGGACCCTGCTGCAACAGTTAAAAGTCTGTGCCAGCGACCAACAAAGTCGCTGGTACGGACATTTAACTTAGCATAGTAACTTATTATAACTTCGGCCCGAGAGTTATATTAGCCATATATGGTAGTGTGCTCATTGGTCGCCAGCAGGAGGCCCCCTGCTGGCCAATAGAGTTGCTGATACGCACATTTAAACTACTGGCACCAGAGCTGCTGCGATAGGCGTTAACCCCGTATTAACCCCTTATCTGGAAAAAACAAAGAAAAAACGAACACGAAGAATGTCCACGAATATTCCAGGAGCAGACAGGAACGGACGAATATTCGCGGAATACGAAGATTTTTTTTTGATGAAGACAAGCACGAAGACGCCCCCTGGTGCCCAAGTCTAGTAAATATGATGCCATATTCAGGCATTAGGGGCAGCTAGTGCAACAAAGAAAGACCAAGAAAATATACAGTATATTTATATTATTTAAGGAGCACTTCTAATGACCACATTTGAGATTGTCACGTAGATCTATTCTCTGTGACCCTTGGCACCTTACGATTTTCCATCTAAAAATCAAGTAAGTAATAGTAACAGTGTCATTAAAAATGCTAAATAATTTACTTACTTGTGGAATAAAATAGCCCTGGTGCTAAAGGCTGATTTTGTATTTTTAATTTTACGATACCTGAGCTACGCATATAAGGATCAACTTGTTTCTCCAATATTTTTTGGCATCATCTTTTCACTGTAGGGTTTGAAATTCATCTAGCTATGCGTCCTGCAAAAAAGGGAACATTTTCCCTCCTCTATTTGAGATTGAAAGTTTCAACAAAAAAAAAACTATTATAGTTTAATCATCTTTTATTTGTTTTGTTCCTTGCATTTATTAACTGTAATAAGATTACATAATTCATTATATTATGAATGTGATTTGAGTCCACAAAGCAGCAGTATTTATTCTGAATTCATACATACTTGATATAGATGCACTGGAAGAGAATAATAAAAAGAAAAGTCATTTCCCTACCATTTCAGTGGGACCTGCACTTTTAGAAGAGTGTTGGCAAATTGCTGAGGTCTAAAACATTTTTTGTAAAGCAATCAATGGAACATGTTCTTGTTTACAGAGAGAAAGCTGCACTCTATGCCAAAAATATTGCAATCAATCACTCACGTATAAGCAAGCAAAAACAGCAATGGTCAATGGAGTTTCTTTTTTCTGATGACACGAGCTGAATCGCATGCAGTATTATTTTCTAGGTTGATGCTGTCCTACTAAGAGATAAGGTTATGCTAAATGCACCATGAAAAGTGTTTATGCACAATATAGGAACTTTAAAAGCATTGCATTCAACGCAAATATATATTTGTCATGTAGACATTTTTTTAAATGCCCATAAAAATTGTACTATGAATTTATAAGTCCTTTGTATACTTTTTTTGTTGGATTTCAAATCCAAAACAAGTCATATTTTGTAAAACATTACTGGGCTATGATTATGCTACAATAGATTTGATTTATGGATAAATCATATCCATGTTTAAATGATAATTATACCAAAAAAGTAATGAAATTAAATTTTAACCCTTTAAGGACAATGGGCGGTCCCTAACCCCATGAAACAATGAAAACAATGCATTTTGAGCCCGTACATGTACGGGCTTTTTCATTAAGGGGTTAAAAAATATATTTGGCGCCATTTTAGACATTTCAAACTGTATAAAAACATTCAATGTATCAGGAGCCTTTCTATACACTCTGAGGAAGCCTGTGCTAGGCGAAACGCGTTTGTGTATTATTTTATATTAACCCTTTGTTGGTTTTTATTGGTTTTTATTACCAAAAGTATTAAAATAAATACGTTTTTTTAAAAACTATTTGATCTTGCTCCTGGACCTTTTTTAATTTATAAGACAATATACCTTGTCAGCCACCACTATAACCTTGGTGGGGATTTTACCACCTACGTGCAAAAAGGAACTGTGGACACTCCAGACTGCTCCAAAGGCTGAGGCTAAAGAAATTCCAAGCCTAAATGCACATCTTGGGGCTAACTGAAGAAACCCTTATTACATAGTGCTGCCAAAGAAATCTTTAAGGCGAGGATTATATCGCCCAAGCATATACTTTGGGGCTAACTGAAGAAGCCCCCACATGTGAGTAGCCCTTTGCGGCCTTCATTTCACAAAAAAATAAGCTTTGAGACATATTGCACTATTGTGTTTCTCTTTCTTTCATATACTCCCATCCGTGAGAGCGCAGCCACCAACCCCCTTGTGAACTACTCTACCTGTCCAAGCCAAGAAGAGGAAACCTTGGCAAGTGGTTCTGATGCTACATCTACAATAACTTTGTTTTAAAAAGGACTTTTTTTTTCAAATGTATTTGTTTTTTTTAAATTTTTTGCTTTTAGCGATTTTATCCTACCCCTTTTAAGTTAAAAAATATATTATTTATACTATTTTAGTAAACAAAGCTATTTATTCTGCAAACATGGGGTCAATCCAATGATCCATCTTAACCTTATGCCTCTCAATGGCCCAAATCCTCAAGAAACAAGATAATGGCCATTATAAGTGCTATAATTAAAGCCAACAGAATCTACACTTAAGGTACTCTATGGGGTCTATATTAAAAAAACACATTAAAATACATTTTAGACAGATTTTATAGATGATCAAAAAAGCAGGTCTAGAAATTAACACAAAATTAAAATGTAAAACTAACACGGAGCATAGGAGTCTAAATTCACATTAAATGCTAGATGAAATGTAATTGGTGCCACCATTGCAATGCAGCACAAAATAGTATAGTTTATAATGTACTATAATGTACTTATGTATAAAGTTTAAAATTAACAGTAACAATAATGTCATTATTAACACTTTTATTTCACTGTGTTGGCTAAGAGGGTCAAGTTCAACGTCTTCCCTTCATGTGGTTTTCACCAAAGAAGACTGACATAGCTCTGTTGGCAGAAGTCTCAGAACACAAATAGGGAAAGACCCTGTTAGCTAACTTAGAAGGGAGTTAAAAATAAAACAATGAACCCTTGGGAGGTGTCTATGTGCTTTATGTCCACCCTTTACCCTTAAGGTTAGAGGATTTAGAGTGATAGAAAACCCCTTTGGAAAGGTACAGACCACTTCCGGTGCCTTTCTCCTTGCCTCCATTCCTGCCCTGGGGCATGAAATCTATCTAAACTTGATTTTGTCTCTTCTCCTGCTTCACTTCTGCTACACCATTCTGGTCTCTCTTTTGATACATATAAGCGTTCTCTGAAAATTCATTTGATTAATGCGGCAAAGGCTATGATTCCTCGTTTTTGGAAATCACCAGGCCCCTTTACCCATTAATGCCTTGTTCTCCACAATTCATATGATATCTCGTATGGAGATCACCTGGAACTCTTTGTTTTTGTTTTCATTTTCTTTTAGTGTTCTTGTTATTGGCTACAATGAATGTCTCTCTGTATATTTGCAACTCAACAGTGTGTGCATATTCATCCAAATGTACTATCTCTGGATTTACTCAACGGTTATATGATACTTATCATGGTGTACACCTTTATGTTGTCACAATATATACGAGATCTTGTGTAACTGTAATGTTCTTTACCGAATTGTTAGTGTACTTTTCTACTTTTATTGTGACGTACTATTTTCAATAAACAGAGAACTGAAATGAAATCTATCAAAACACCCTTTTAGTGCACAGGTGGACAGTCAAAGTTACTGTTCAACCCTTTGGCACTCAAAATGACAAGTTTTTAATGTTTTTTTAATGGATGAGGGGAAGAAACCTCTAAGTCCTCCAGGTAGGAAGAATGAGGTTCATTACCCTTTCGGTGCAAGGATTGTAGATGGTAGGATATTTCATAATAAATTATGCAGGGGATGGGGGTGAGGGGAGTCCACTTGGGATCTATATTCTCCTAAAGCTTTTACTTTAACATTCTTATCTGACTTCCTCCTACCATACATTGGACAAGGGGGTGATAGTTCAACCCCCACTTAATAGGGCATTTTGGGGACCCCATTTAATGAAGCTTAATATAAAGTTGCATTACCTTGCATCCTATTGCAAACATTTTGCATAGTAGTGAATGTGTTTAGCTAGTATTGGCACGATAGGGCATGCTACCTCATTAGAGCCTGGGCAGTCAAGTTAACCCTTAACTTGCTTGACCACTCAACATCTTAGCAAACAGACCCAGGTGAGTT
>VKOC01029605.1:0-31404 GCA_009364415.1 Spea multiplicata
TGACGTGAGTGTTTCCTTTCCTATTTAAACCCCATTTGTTTGCCTAGTCTTTGCCCGTTCTAACCGTTCTCTAGCGTTGGGTGTGCTATATTTCTGATATATTCCTGATATATTCCTGCCTTGTGTACCGACCTCTTGCCTGTTTATACGACCACGATTCTTCTCTGCCTGCCTACGAACCCGGACCTGTTTACCGTTTTTGCACCTGATCTACCTGCCCTGACCTCGGATTGTTGTTGACCTTGCTGCCTGCTTTTGCCCTTGACCTCGGACTGTGTTCTGGACTTTCTTTAACCGTGCTTACCTGCATTGTTGGATCCCTCATCTACCTGACCGTAACATGAATATTTTAGAAACTGCTGATCTACAGAGATTGTCACGCACAACTACCTATAGAGGTGGCCTGAAAAAGAAAAAATATCCAGTGAGCGGCAGTTGTGTAGACAAAAATAACTTGTTGATGTCAGAGGAGTATGGGCAGACTGGTTCAAGATGACAGAAAGGCAGCAGTAACTCAAATAACCACTAGTTACACGTCGAACCTTGAAGCAGATGGGCTACAGCAGCAGAAGCCCACACTGGGTGCCACTCCTGTCAGCCAAGAAGAGGATACTGAGGCTACAGTTCTCCCAGGCTCACCAAAATTGAACAATGGAAGACTGAAAGAATGTTGCCTGGTCTGATGAGTCTCGATTCCAGCTGAGACATTCATATGGCAGGGTCAGAATTTGCCGTAAGCATGGATCCATCCTGCCTTGTGTCAACGGTTCAGATTTTCTTCGTCTAATATTAGAATTAGACAGATGATCTGAAACATTTAAGTGTGACGCACATGCAAAAATAGAAGAAATTGTGTGGAACTACTTTTCACAACACTATACACAACCAGACAGAAAGGTGATATGATAACATTTAACAGCTGGAATCCCTTATGCAATACTACTACTTGTATTTCTAAAGGGATGGCCTCTTAGATTTACCACTGCTAGCTACAGTGGCTGACCATCAATGTCTTCCATACCTCATGGACAGAATTTCAAGTTCAAAGTCCATGTTCATACAAAAGGTACTGCCAAAACTCACTTGCAGCATCAGAATATATGAGGGGTGCAGGGTGAATAAGGACTCATTTAGAAGAGATAGTGCTAGGCTCTGTGACACAAATGTCCCTAATTCATAGGGAAGCTGTCATAATACACAGTAGGTCCCTCATTCTTTACAAGAGGTGGGAATTCCCCTGCTTCTGAGGGAAGGACCAAGCAAAATTTCTCTTTTGTCCATCACAAATAAAGTCGCTCAGCACTCCAGTAGTTAAGTGAGGTGTATTTAATTCAGCAACAAGGGCGACGTTGCAACCTTATGGTGTTTACCAGTGGCACAATCCCTTTCTCCACCCAAATTGTTTATTTTCCTCAGTAAGGTGCCGGATCCTACCTGTATAGGTGTGAGGATTTGGATGCCAGATAAATAGGTGGTTTACAACGCCATTACCTTTGGATCTGTGGCAAAGGTAGAGGCTGATGTACCCCACAAATGCTCCAAGTCAGCAGATAAGTTTCCAACTGCTATCGCCTCTTTAAGCCATTTGGTAAATACAGTTATAAGTGCCTCATTTTTCAAATTCACTTTTGCAGCAAGGGTATGGAATTCCATAGGCTAAGATTCCAGGAACTCTCATGGGGAACAGTTACAAATGCATGAGAATTGTTAGACTTGTGCTTGGCAAGAATAATCGATTCAGATGAAATTTTTGTTTAGGTTTTGCCACATTCCTTTTCGGACCAATTTGTGGTGTGTACGCAAGTGTTGCTTCACCCTACCCTGGCTCCCTTTCTTAAGACAACACATAGTACATCTTGCAGTGAGCCCATCTCACACTTTACTATGGTGTTGTTTTTTCCATGACGGTATTAGTAATAGCTGTGAAGGTGGTGGTGCCAGTTCATGTACGGGAACCAGTGGCATAGCTATGCTGCTGCAGAGTGGAAGGAGCAAAAACAGCAATAAGAGAAATTACCGGAAGATATATAGCTTGATTCCTGCTTTTCTTGCTCATAATCTATATCCAGGTCATCAACATTGCCAATGGCCACATGCTTTTCCACTTGGGCACAAGATGGAGAACTACTACTGCAATAGTAGACCTTCCCTGTTCATTCTGCTCTTTCTTCTGGACCAAAAATAGATATGCTGCTATCATCTGACAGTGCCTACACATCTTTGTGCTGAGAAGAGCTGTCAGTGCTTGCAGTACTGTTAGCACCAGTTGTGGTGGCACTGGAAGTGGTTTTATTCCATGCTACACCATAGAATATTTTACAAGCAGTCTTTGCCTTGGGTCCCACCAAGGCACATGACCCCTCTGTGAGTTCTTGGTATTAACCAAAATCGCACCTTACTTTGGTAGGTGAGGATATCAGCGCTACTAAAGCAAGGATGTTCAGTACTGCTGCTGCATGCGGCTGGAGATAGTTCTGCCTCGGAGAAAGACGGCGTCAGGCTAGTGAAGACTATTATACAAGGCTCCCCTTGACTTTTGTGAACACCCCAGCTGCCAGTTCTGTATGGCCAATGATAACGGAATCCCTCATTGTCAGAAGGGCTGTTGTTGAAGAATACAGTGGAGCTCACTATGCAGGATACAAGATAATCACGATAAGGCACTTAGTAGATTACTTTTATTCTGATGTTTGTATTTGGAGTTTCTTTTCAATAACCGGGCCATCCTGCCACAGTAAGTAGATAGATAGATAGATATTTGTTTCTAATGAGAATAATTTCTCCAGTATATGGGTCATGCTAAGAAAAAGCACACAAAGGGAAACATTAAATGGTTAAAGTAATCCATAATCCATTCCCATCTAATTGTAAACTTGTTTGAACATAAGTCCAAATGGGGTAGGGAAAGGAGAGGCAATAATCACCTCCCTTGATTAATAACAAAAAAACATTGTTTTAAATTATTTATTTTCTTATCCATGTGTGGGGTGGACCAAAGGTTTTATGAATTTCAGACAGAGACATGCACATTCGCATTCACAAATTTAAAGTTGCATGACCTAGCAAACTCTGCAATAGTCAGTCCATTAACTCTTAATCTAATTCATCGCTTAGCGTATAAGTGAACAGTCCCCAGTGTAAACTTCTCAGGCTGCTAATTCATCATACTGGCCATTGCTATTCAGTACAGCCTCATATGCCCTGATTTCCATTGATCTTCTTGTATCCTACCCAGCAGCATTTACTATCATGATCCTAGTCAGCTTCTTCTCAGCAAAACCATACAAAAGAGGGGAGCTCACAGCCTATAAAGCATAAAAGGCATACACATTCAGATTCCTGGGTTGCTGCTAGAATAATAAATGAAAATGTCTATAGATAAACACATTTTCAAGTGCTCATTTGACTTATTAAAAACAGAGTACTTTATATTGTACATTTGTATTGATTTCTTTATGGGTTTTTTAATGGCAGCAATATTAAAAGGCATCATAAATCTCTTGCGTTACACGTGGTTGCTACTAATCAAAGCCAAATTTACTTCCCTTGCCCTCAAGATCGCACAATGACTACTCGTGACTCCATGTGTTCAAAAGCAAAGATCAGAATAAAGAGTTTACATGCTAAACTGGATAAAGTTAGAATAAACACTGGGTGAGAAATGATCAAAAATATCTTCAGGTTGTATAAGCTGAAGATAGGATAACAACTGGGTGTGGTTGCTACCCTTTAGTCCCTTTCTTTCCCTTTTTCACTTCATCAAGAAAATAATCTTTCAAAAAAAAAACCCTTGGGATATAGAATACTGATTATAATACGTAGCCTTTTTTTTACAACTATAGTAAACATTGCTCTTTAGAAGCAAAAGAATAGTCACCTTAGGATGACAATAAGAGATAAACTAGCATGTGTTTCCTATAAAATCAGTAAAAATAACTTTTCATCCAGGTTAGAACATTAGGTGTCTAAAAAGTGAGCTACAACATGCTTACATGCAAAGCCAAATTTGAATATATATATATAATAATATTTTTTTTTTTTTTTAACTTTAGTATATTATATTTAGTAAGACTGAAAGAAAAATGAAATTGCTTTGGTACTCTAGTGAAGTGGTACATTTAGGTACTAAAGAAATCAGAAAATTAGAGCAAATACAAAGCTATGCAAAACACATTAGATGCACTAATTTTGATTAATGTAAAATAACACATTTAGGATGTAAAAATTTCAAAGACAAAATATAGCATTAGATTACTTTGCTTTCAGCAGCAACTAAAGAGTAGGGTTTAGGGGTAAAGGGCTTTGCAGGATTAAAAAATATCAGAAAAAGAGTAAGGGATACAATATGTATAGCTTGGAGAAAAGAAGAGAGAGAAAAAGTGTGTGTAAGAAACATTTAAAGGGGTTTAACAAAGTACAGGAGGCAAATGTATTTCAAATCAGGAAGAATGTTAGAACAAGAGGTCATATATTGGAAATCCCCAAATGCGCCAGGTATTGGGGAATTAATACAATGTGTCATGGAAAACATAATGTATGAGTTACATACTAGGCCATTCTCTTTAAAACTGGACGAATTACGTATATCTTGGGGTTCTTCGGAAGACAGGGTTAAACGCTATTGCAATAAATAATCCTTAATTGTTTATGTTGGAAATTCAGTAATTTTAACACTCATTTTTTCTTTATAATTTTTGTGATTTGCTGTTTTTTTGTATATATATTGAATATTCTTGTCCTTTTTGATATGTATTAAATGGATGTTGCCAAAAACTGGGCTTCCCTGTTTTCGCTCCCCTTTTCTTTTGTTTTATTCAGACTAAGCTGTTAAATTCAAGTATGCTTTTGTATTTACTATGTATAATTTTGTATGATTTGTTATGAGGTCATAATCTAAAACTAAAAGATCAGAGTTAGATGTAATGCAACACAGGTTTACTTTACTGAGAGGGTGGTAGATAAGTGTAACAGGCTCCCAACAGAATTTGCAGGGGTTAACACAATAAGGGACTTTCAACTCAGCAGTGACTGGGAAACCTCTCAGAACAGTCTTTTCTGAGAGCCACTTTTCTTGGCTGCAAGGATCCCTGGATCCGTCCTGGGCTGCCCGTGCATGTTCTTGCAAACACCGCAGGTGAGGCTTCAAAGTTTGTGGTCGAAGCCGTGGGTTTTTCTAGCCGCTGTGGGGACGTTCCAGAATCTTTCGTGGGCGAGTGTCTTCACGTTGTGGTGTTATCTCTAGGTGGCTTTAGAGGTCCTTCGCCATGTTGTTCTTATCTGTTTGGGTTTTTCCTTATATAATCGGCACAGTAGTCTGTACTTGTTGATGTCTGATGCCTAAGTTACAAGTTATATAACTATACTAATTAACCCCGTCATGACCGGGCCCAGGAGTCATATAATTAAAATGTATTACACAAGGATAGGCAAATGTCTATCCCAAATCTTAGAGAAGACTTAGTACTGATTAATGAAAAATCCCAGACAGACTGTATTTGTTTTTGATATTATTTTAATTATCAAAATAACCATGTTGACCAGAACACATTTGATGGCTGCTTAATTTTTCAATTCTTAGAAAAAGCACAAGAAATACCAATAACATTAGTTATGGTGGGGTAAAGGTGATAGAAAACACTTCCACTTAAAATTGGGGTAGCAAAAGCTTTATTAAACATGATCAAGACACTAGATACATTTGTGGGTCATGTTAAGAATGTAAGATTATTAAAAATAACGACAGACCCCAATTGGATTTTGAAAGGCCACAGTTTTATTTATGGTAAGTACTGTGACACGTAAAACTTATTCAAACTTTAAAACATACATTTCTTGTAACTTGTGTAACCTCCAATCTTAATGTACAAACCGCCAGATTTAACCCTTTTAAAACCACGGAGGTTACAACCACTGACCGTGCGACAACTATATGACATAACATCAATACCTCTTCACCGGGAACTCACACAAACATGTTGCCGCGTAAACCAACCACGAGCCGTAAAACCGCACTAGCCCGTGGTGTAATCACAAAGGCCCCCCTTTCCCATGGGACCCTGCCTGTGGAAAAAAGACCCACCAGAACTCCCAATAACCACGGATTCCATACCTCGGATGAAAACCGCGACAATTTCACCATGTACCATGAATAAACCAACCATAAAAAACCTCAGTTCCCCGCCACACCAAAAAACAGCAGAAAAAACACAGGGAGGGTGGAAGGGAAATGTTTCTTTCTGCCTCTCCTTCCTGCTTTAACCAAAAAGGTAGAGGATCAGAAGAATGACCCTATTTAAGGACCTTTTAAGCCCACGCCCACCACAACCCTGACCTATAGAAAACTACCCATAAGGTGATCATGCCCCCCTAGCATGATCCAGGCCTGATCATGCGGCCCCTTCTTTGATTGCTGTGTATCCGGGGCCCATTCTAATCTACATCCACAAGACAAGGCAAAAAGAAGAAATCTTGTGGTGCTGAGTAGGCATATGCAAATAAGATTAACAATGATCATCTTTCATCTGTCCAGAGTGGTGGTCTGGCTACTGCAACTCTTTCCCCAGTTTTGTCTAAAGGCTATAGTACAGCGGACATTTGCTCTCAAGGGATCCATGTATAAAGTAGATATAAAGGCAAAAGGTCATAATTGTTAACCGTATTTGCATACCTCTATGCAGAATACCTTGTGGCTGTGGCATCATGACAAGATTTCTGGTGGATGTAGATTAATGTTTAATAATGCTTCAATTATTATTATAAAATGTAAATAGTTTTAGACAAGCACAATCATTTTGTAATTTGTACGTTTCTGTGCTAGTAAAAAATACCAATTCTTCACCTTTTAAAGACAGACACAGTTCCAATTGTTTAACACCAAAATTGCCCAAGCACAGTAGCTCACAGGAAGCATGAAGCTTTACTTTGAATCTCAATTCAGTTACTGGTGTAGCATGTAACTCTGACTAATGATCCTAATTTTAAAGATTTATATCTTTTCATTAGTAGGGTTTATAACATTCCACAAGTTCCCCTTCTGTTAAGGTGTACATTAAGATTTATTGACCCTACATGTTAAAACTGCCTTGGTAAACATTTCCCTAAGTAAACATTAATCATGATGTGCAGTAGAACAGAAGTAAATAGTTTTCGGAGTTTAGCCATGAGTCACAATCTCTATTTTAGTGGGCTGCAATAATATACAAACATAATACTAGGACATTTTGAATTGTAAAATGTCCAGAAAATTGAAATATTTTAGATTATTTTATTGTTTAAAATGTATGACACTCTTAGTAGTAGTCGTACTAATGGTAGTAGTAATAATAATAATAGTAGTAGTAGTAGTAGTAAGAATAATAATAATATAGTCAATAACTGGAAAATTAACCAAATGCATAAGTATGCAACCCCTTGCTCTGGAAGCTCCTCTTACTCAGATAAAAAGAACTGCCCTAACAATGACACAACTAAATTGTAGTTGGCCTCTACCTGTGACTCATTAAGATGGAGAGTTAAATCTTCAGAAGAGCCCCACTGTTGAAGGATCACTACCCGGCCTGTGTATCTGAAGGAATATTAGCACCAAAGATAATTATACAAAAGTTAGTTATAAAGCAATACAAATATATGTATTTCAGAAAGGGTACAAAAGAAATGCAAGTATTTTGGATATCCAGGAGAGTGCAGCTGGATCTTTAATCAGGAAGCAGAAGCTAAAACACATCAACAAAAAGTCTCCCTAAAAACTCAGCATTCAAACAAGAAGAAGACTTGTGTGCGATGCCACAGTCACTTTAACAAACTTCAGAGTTCAGAGACTGGGAGTCTAGTAGTGGTGCACCAAATGAAAATTTTTGCATAACTCTGTATGGGAGGGTGCAGTTACTGAAAAATGTACATCTGACAGTACATATGGAATTTACCAGAAAACATGTCCCCAGGACCAGAATGGAAATTAAAATCAGCTGTGGAATAATACCTTTTCGTGCCGAGGCATTTCAACAACAAAAGCTGAGCGAAGGAAGCAATTCTCTACTTTCACCAACAGCAGTGCTTTAATATGGCGGCACCCAGCAATCACGTGTTTGGGGGTGTTTAGAAACATTGCTTTTGGAAGAGAGACATATCCTTCCAAAAGGTATAACTTTTTATAAATTGTAATACAATATTTTTTGTCCCAAAGGCTCTTATAGGAGCCATTCCTATGGTATAAACCAATTCTTGCCATTGATCACTACAGGCAGGGATCCTGCACAGCAGCACTTTTTGCCAAGCATTTTTTAAGGGATATTTTTTTACTTTATAAAATTTTTAGCGGTTATTTTTTTTTAAGTAGTTGTGGCGATGCTGTAGGTAACACCTAATCATTATAGGGCAGCTACCCCTCCTTTTACTGAAATTCCTGGCATCAATATTGATGTAACAGGATTTACCCCCTTGCAGTTTGTGCGGCTTTTTTTGAGAGACGATGTCTTGGGGTTCATTGTATCACAATCTATCCTTTATGCCCAGCAGTACCATGCTGCTAGCCCTAATTCTTTTTGGCAAAGCAGCCATGGACCCCCATTGACATGCCAGAATTTCATATATTATGGGCACTCACAATGTTAATAGGCATTATAAAAAAGCCCTCCATTGCGCTCCTATTGGGGCACCTATATTGTTTTGACACAATAGTTTGTGGTACTACAGTATATGAAAGAACCATGTGGGGTTTCCACAACATGGAACAAACTGGCACAAACCTGGATAAAAAAGGGAGGGACTTCAGTTCTATGTCAAGGGGAGCTCTTGATATTGAAGTTCAGGGACAGAAAGGAAGTGTGCATGCTGAGCACCAACTGCAGTGAGAGGACTGTGGAGGTTTCTGTGCAGAGCTGAGCTGAGATCATAAGAAAGATCATAAGAAGTCATGAGTGTACAATCTATTAGACCAGCTCCTGCAGCCCTACCTTATAATAAGGAAGACAAATGCCTGGTACAGAAAGGTTGCAATTTATCTGAATCAAATTGCAACCTACAATGCTTTAAAAAAAAACAAAACTGTCTTTTTTGTCATTCCATCTCCAGGTCATTTTGAGCATTTGCACCTGACAGCTAACCTACGGATTTCTGCTCCTGTTAACCCCTGAGATGCTGCGGAGATAACAGGAGCGGAAATCCGTAGGTCCGTTAGTGGTCGTTCGTACAGACTTTTAACTGTTGTAGCAGTCTGTACGAGCGATCCTATTGGTCGCCAGCAGGGAGCTGGTCTGTCATCAAAAAAATGAAGTACAGGTGTACTTCATTGGTTGATGGCAGAGGAGGCCCCTGCAGGCGACCAATACAGTTGCTCGTATGGACATTTAAACTCCTGGCGCCAAAGTACCGTGTTAACCCCATATTAACCCCCTAAAAAACGAAAAAAAACAAAGAAAAAATTAACACAAAGAATGCACATGAATATTCACCCGAACAGAAGACAGGAACGGGCGAATATTTGTGGATTTTTTTCCACACGAAGACGAACACGAAGTAGAACACGAAGAGTTGGCCACCGCCAACTACATATTAATGTCTATATATTGAGAAAGCAAAGCCAGAAAAGTCCCTGTTTTTGTAATGGTCAAGAGTCCCAATACTTGTCCATATAGTGTAGTTACGTATTAAGCCCATAAACATATGTTGCGATATTCCTGCTGGCCACTCATTTAATGGCATTTGCTATAAGATCAATTCATAACAACATATTGTAAATATATTTACACAGACATTTCCACTGCGTAATAATAAAAAACATATTTTCTTTGATAACATTTGTGAAGCAAAAACAGAAGTCAAATATCTAATATTCTAAAACTTACAAATATAATCAATATTGTATAATCTCTGCATATCTGTAATTCTTCATAGAGATATTAAAATGTACATTATAGTACCATGCACAAAAAATGAATGCAATATTCTAGTTACAATAACTGCCAAAATGTCTTAGTTTAAATAAAACCTTACATTTACTGTGAAAAATAGACACGCTAAAGAAAAAAGGCACAGACAAGAAAAAGCCAATAATCTCATGCAGAACCATGTCCTGCTGGCTTCCTACAAACCAGAACAGTGGAGACAGCTGCTTTCATGCCCTTTTGGCTAAAACATGTTGGAATATTGTTCACTACAGATGGGAAGGTGGTAGCAGTGTGCAGTGACTGACATTTGTTTAAAAGCCTTTAAGAATGTACTTTTATATTACTCGCATTTAAATAACATAATATCTATAACCTGGTCATGTTACAGTTTAGTCAAATCAACACATTTTGTGATTCTGGTAAAAAAACCACTGATTTTGGGTCTATCCACTAACTCAAATTGTCATTCAAGTTAAGGGTTAACTAGGCAGACTACACACAGCTGAAGTTGCATGCCATTCAGGGGCGACACTATGTATAGGGGAGGTAGGAGCTGGGCTTGAGCACCGATCGGTTGGGGGCACTTTCTTTGCAGCGGACTAGGTTGCCAACCACTGAAGGAGCAGGGACGAGTCTCCTCCAACCAACTTTGTACCCAACCCCACTGCTAATCAACAAGAGGGAGTCAGTGAAACAGGAAAACTGTCAGACCTTGTGTTTCACCGCTGCATTACAATGTTGGTGGAGATTAATGTTGAGCACTGGGATATGACAATATGTGTGACTGTGCATGTGTATGTATGCATGTATGGGCAGGCGTGTGTGTTTATGGGCAGGCATTTTTTTTAGTTGATCTATACCTGCAAGGCTAGGTTTGTGTGTTAAATTTGTTGTTCTATGCCTGCAAAGTTTTTTCTTTGTGTCTTTTATTTATTCTTTACCTACAAATACAGGGTTTGGATGCTTTGTTAAGTTGTTCCTCCTTGCTTCAGCTCCTCAATTTTGAATCGGAGATGGAATGGAGACTTACGTGTTGTCAACACAGGGGAGACAGGTAATGTGTATGATGTACTCACATTACTCCATCCTATCCAAAGGGAAGGGGCACACAAAGGGTGGTATACAAGGGGTGGAACCAAGGTGGCAGCAAAAGGAGGTTTTGGCTAGGATGGCAAAAATTCCTTACACCAGCCCTGATGCATACTCAATTCACCAACATGTGAGTTCTTTTTTATTTTTTGTTTTGCAAAGTACAAAAATACAAAAATATAAAACGTACATACTCAGACATATAGAAGGGTTACATATATACAGATATGATAGTATAACTTTCTCGGGTATAATCTCACATTCCGACTCTTGTTGACTACATACCCTATCATAATCTCCCATAGGGGAGATCTCATCTGGATTTGACATCTCTAAAACCCCCCTATAACATATATAAGACAGTCATGGCGTGGTCGGAGGGGATCAATATATGCGTAAACGTAATATCTAGGTGTGGATTGGTAAATGCACTTACGTGGTCGAAAACAACTCCTAAAGTGTTTTGAGCCAATGGTCCCACAATTGGAAAGAATTGGAAGAATTTAGAAAGGGACAAATAAGTGCTCTTTTCCATTCTAATCTGAAAGACTAATTGATTAGAGAAATCTTTTCACATAGGAGGTGAAGAAAGTTTCCAATTTCAAGTGACTGAAATTTTAGTTGCTACTGAGCAGTGGGTTAATAATACTCTCTCTTTCTTAAGTTCTGCCAATTTAGATGGAGTAGTGCCACTTCTGGTGATCTTCTAAATTTAATTTTTATTAGAGACTCTAGCAAATCAAAAACCCTCTTCCCAATATTACTAATCCCCTCACATCTCCACCAAATATGAAGATAGGTTCCCTCCTCCTTGTTACACCTTCCATTGTTTTTTTTAATTCTCCCAAATAGGGATCATCTGATATCATGTATATTCCAGATAAGGGAGTCTAAATCTAACCCTCCCCCTAGTTCTTTCTCTGTCTCATACCAGCCCCTCTTTTATATCCTGAGCTAATTGCATTCTGTAAATATGTACAATCATGGTCGCTAGATAAAGATTTCTAATGCTTGGGAAGGCTATACCTCCACATTGGGGTTTTTGGATTAATATGTTTTGCTTTTGTCTAAGTTTTTTTCCCCTCCAAATAAAATTAGAGAAACTTGTTTGAATTAAAGAAAGCCATTGATCTGACATTTTCAACGGCAACATCTGGAACAAATATAGCCACTTAGGTATAATATAGGCATTAATAGAGATAATTCTTCCCCACTACGATAGTTCTTTACATTGCCATTCTTTTAGTTGTCGATTTGTATGTTTCATCAAATTCAAAAAGTTGATTTACATTATGTAGAGTTAAAGATGCCCAAGTATTTGAGGTCGCGTTTTGCCCAGGTAAACCCATATTGCTGGTTTATCATCTCCCTTGTACCTTTATCTAAGTTTTTCCCCAACAAGACTGTTTTGGTTGTATTAAACTTATAGTTTGAGACCTCACTATATCTTCTAATTTCCTCCATCAAATATTTCAGGGATTCGACCAGGTCAGTTAGTATAATTAGTACGTCGTCTGCATACATGTTCATTTTTAAGCTTTTTGTTCTAGTTTGATATCCTTTAGTCTTATCGTTGTTTCTAATATTGATGGCTAAAGGCTCCATACAAGTTATGTATAGTAGGGGTGATAATGGGCATCCCTGAATGCAAATTCCGGGTGCAAATTCGCAGCTGAAACCACACTAGCCGTGGGATCTAAATACATGGATAAAATTGCCCTATGCATCCATCCATAAATTCCATATCTTAATAGTACACAACTTAGAAAATTCCAGATGACCCGGTCGAACGCCTTCTCTGTATCTACTGCCATAGTCAGCAAGGGGATTCTCAATCTAGTGCATGCATCCATAATGTCTATTATTCTTCTTGAGTTGTAACTAGATCTGCCCGGGAAAAATCTGGTCTATATGAATTATTGTGTCTAAAATAGAGTTCATCCTCGCTGCAAATATTGATTAAAATATTTTAACATCCACGTTGATTAGGGAGATTGGGCGATAGTTTGTGATAATCGTAGAAGATTTACCTTCGTTTAGAATTGGTAAGACATTGGCTCTCCTCATTTCTGTTGGAAAACGGCCCATCTCTACCGTATCATTTAACATTGTTGCTAAATGTGGGACTAGTCCTAAACACATCAAGTTTCAGAATTTCTTTATCTACTTCATCCTCTGTTATGGGTCTATTTAATTTGTCCCTTTGATCATTAGAGATATGGGGTATCTCTGTTCTCGCTAAGTAACTATTTACAACTATTTTCAGTTGCCAGTTTCTGGTAAGAGCATGCTAATTGAATGAAAACTCAGTTCTCACCTGAAACTAACAATATGCACTACAAACTTTTCTCTCCATGACATATGTGAATAAACAATAATATAAAAACTATAGATAAACTAGATAAAAACATTTAAATAAAAATAAACACAACGGGAGCACCCATGATAAGTTATTATGCTACTCAATGTATAACCAACAGAGGGCAGCATTCTGTCCGAAGATATATTAGCCATATGTGGCAGTGTGCTCTTTTCATTTATTAATTATTTAAATAAAATATATTCCCATGATCCGCTGGTCTCCCCGCTGCAGCAATTAAATGTCCGCACTCGCGGACATTAATTCTGTCGAACTGCAAACTCTTTTTTCTATTTATTTTTGGGGGGTTTTTTTGTATTAAACCATTGCATGAAAGGATCATGGGAATATATTTTATTTGAATAAATGCAAATGAGCACTCTAGCATATATGGCTAATATATGTTCAGACAGAATGCTGCCCTCTGTTGGTTTTACATTAAGTAGCATAATATTCTGCCCGAGAATATATTAGCTATATATGGTAGTGTGCTCATTGGCTGCCAGCAGGAGGCCCCCTGCTGGCGACCAATAGAGTTGCTGATACGCATATTTAAACTACTGACACCAGAGCTGCTGCGGTATGCGTTAATCCCGTATTAACCCCTTAACCAGAAAAAACTAAGAAAAAACGAACACGAAGAATGTCCACGAATATTCGCCTGAAGAGAAGACAGGAAAGGGCGAATATTTGCGGAATACGAAGATTTTTTTTTTGATGAACACGAGCACGAAGACGAAGAGCCCCCTGGTTCCCAAGTCTAGCGATAATACAATGCATTAGCTTTTTTAGGTAATAATGAGTCTACAACATTGAATTAGAAGTATTTTAGAAGTTTTTGTTTTTCCCTACACAACCAAAGCAGCAAAAGGATATATGATTATGTATCTCTCCAATGTAACCTGAATGAAAGAAAAAATATATCACAAAGGAAGTTTCCTGAATAACACAATATCAACTGTGTATTAAATTACATAATTAATTCTAATACTACTGGATCTCTCTGCTGCGTTCGATACTGTTGATCTTCTAGACTCACTTGCTTCTATAGGCATTTGAGATACAGCTCTCTCCTGGATCTCCTCATATCTGTCTAACCGTTCCTTCTCTGTCAACTTCTCTGGCAAGACATCATTGCCCCTTCCACTTTCGGTTGGTGTCCCCCAAGGTTCAGTCCTTGGCCCTCTGCTGTTCTCTCTTTATACTTCCTCTCTTGGCAAACTAATCAACTCATTTGGCCTCCAGTATCATCTATATGCAGATGATACCCAAATCTTCTCCTGATCTCTCTCCATCTCTCATGCCCCGTATTACCAATTGCTTGTCTGCTATTTCTTCATGGATGTCACAACACTACCTGAAACTTAATCTTTCTAAAACTCACTATCTTCCCTCCATCTCCACTTCACTACCTGAATTCTCTATCACCATTAACAACACGACTATCTCTCCTACTAACCAGGCCCGATGCCTTGGGGTCATCCTTGATTCAAACCTCTCCCGCATCCCTCACATTCAGTCCCTCGCCAGATCCTGCCGCTTGCACCTAAAAAACATATCTCGTATCCACCCATTCCTCACCCAAGAATCCACAAAAACTCTGGTTCATTCACTTATCATTTCCCGTCTTGACTACTGCAACACTCTTCTGGTTGGCACTCCACTATCTCGACTCTCTCCTCTACAGTCTATCCTAAATGCCGCTGCTAGGCTCATCTTCCATGCACGTCGCTCCTCTTCTACTTCCCCCCTCTGTGAAACCCTCCACTGGCTCCCGATTACCTTTAGAATTAAATTTAAGATCCTGGTACTGACATATAAGGCCATCCATAATACTGTTCCTCCGTACATTTCTGACCTCATTAGCAAATACTCTCCTACTCGATCCCTACGTTCCTACCATGGGCTAAGGCTCTCCTCCTCACTCATCACTTCTTCCTTTTCCCGTCTACAAGATTTCACTCGAGCTGCCCCATATCTCTGGAATCTACTCCCAAGGAACCTTTAGCATTCACCCTCCCTCCCGACATTCAAGAAACGCACTTCTTCAGATAAGCATACCATCTTAGCTGCTAGAACTTCCTTGTCATCGATACAACCACCACACTACCTCTTACCCTTTCTCTATGCCTTATGTTTGTCACCCCATTTCCCTCTAAATTGTAAGCTTGCGAGCAGGGCTCTCTCCACCAAATGTATCGGTTTGTCTTAGTCTGTCAATTCTTGTCTTGTCATATTCCTTGAATTTATGTATTGTATTAAGTGCTGCGTAATCCCAAATTATAAGTGTGCAATTACGATGTTTATGAAGATTTGAATTGTAATAACCCCCACAAATTATATATTGCTTGAATGCACACCTCTTGAAATGCTATGTGGCACAGAAACCACAACTCATTGAAGAACAGGAACTTCTACAAAAAACATGAAAAAAAAAATTGTATAGGTAAACCAAAAATCATTTTTTACTCACTAAAATATCCCCACAAACAAAATGTTACCTAAAAGCAAATCTCAGAGTATCTCAGGCACCCCATTTACCAAAAATCTATATTTAACAGAATACAAGATTTTCATCTGCCAGCAGTATTTTGGGATGGATACTGCACTATGGCCTACTTAAAACAAGCAAGAAAATATGTTTCATGTCTCCTGAGCACATTGATATACCACGTATGTGTGGTCTGTCAGCATTATAAACAAGACTCCAAATTTACAGTTGAACCAGGAAGATACACCACATTAAAACAAAAAAATTTAATTTACAAACTATGGGTTTCCCAAGATACTTTATGTACCTTTCTTACCCGCATGCCGCATATATGTGGCAGGTTAGTGTTAAACAAAAGATTCCCAAAACATGGGAGTGCTTTCAACTTTTTTTTTTCTTGCACACATGGCATGTTTTGGGTTTTTGTTTGGTGTCTCAAAACAAACTAGCAATGAAACATTTAACAAAGCAGCTTGGTGATTACCAGTACATAGTGGGTTGATTAGGGTTTAGGAGATAACATAAGGGGTAGTGATGGATGATGGGGTTAAAATATCATGCATGATCACCTTACTTCAGACATGCATTTATACTTCATGCACATTAGTTAGCTGCGAGAGTGAGAGCAAAGGTAGATAAGCATGTCATTAGCCTAGAGGTGGTTTTAATCCAAAATAGCAAAAATTGATGAGAAAGATGATGCTTACATGTCCCTACATGTTTGGGGTTTTTTTTTTGTATTAAACCATTACACAAAAGGATCATGGGAAAGGAAAAGGTAGAGGTCAAGGCCAGAAGAATTGAAGACATGTAGGGAGGCATAAATTAAAGCTCCCTAAGTAATCAGTCTACTTTCTAGAACATTATAGACATAATGGAACAACTTCTTGCATACCATAGCCTGTTGTTTTTAGGTATTAACAAAGAGGTTACATAAGAGGATCCCTTTCATTATGAGTTAGGTTATTATCAAATTATAAATGTAACTGAAAAAGATAATTCTTTAATTTGAGTCCTATAGCAATGGAAAAAAATACATTCATATAAGGATGTTTAGTTGTGTTGCATGACATTTACCACTGAAACAGTCATGTTTTGACAGTGTGTCAATTTCCTACTTTTATTCTTTTTGTAACTAGTACAAAACACACACTGGCAAAGACAGATGGTTGAAAACATAGCTCAGTCTTTAAATCTGGATGGAATATTGAAGTTCACCAGTTGTGTTCCTGAATCAATGTGTACTCAGTAGGTAATTGGCAGAGATGTAATAAACAAGAAATCAAATTTACAATCATGCAACAGAACTGAGCTAGATACATCATTGATGGTTATCTTGAATGCACTTGGAATTTCAAAACAATTAATCACATTGAACTCATTTTTTATAGGATTTATTCTTTTCTGTTTTTTAATTGTCTTCCTTTCTTTCATCACTTAACATGAAACATTTATTACACATGAATGTGCTCTAGAACACTCACAAAAATGAGAAAAAAAACACATCTTCTATGCAAAATCATTTTCCAATGATTAGATGCCAACCAGTAGGGTTGGTATACTCATTGACTGTCAGCTTCAATGTTCTGGGAGGGTTGCATAGGGAATATAACTGAGACGACCTGTTCACAGGAGCAGCTCTGGAGCTGGATTTTCTCCTAAAGGTATGTGATTTAATTACATTTTTAAGTTATGTCTATTTTGTAAGTGAACCATTTTTTTTAAAATTTCACGCCCTAATTAACAATACATTTCATTTTAAAATACATGGCATACTTCCTGCTCCTTCACTTAAACCTTGTGCAACCAACCAGCAGATTCATTAATATCAACCTAAATCCTACCACCCCTGCATAAACATATGGAATTAAAAAATTGAATAACACCTATTAACAAAGAGGGAAAAACAATCACCTCAATCTTCCCACACCCTGGTGGGGTAGAGGGCAATTCAATCAATCATGCGGGATGGTAGATATGGTGTACAAAATACATAAATAACTCTACCTACCCAGCTACCCAGGGGAAGTGATGAAGCATCCTATGAGCACCACAGGGGTACACAGGACAAATCACATCCATCATTTCTTAGTTTTGGCCCAAGGAAAAGGTCCAAAATTTTTATCTAAAAAAGGATCATACACAAAGAAAAAAAAAATGGAAAGAAAAAAAATCAAATTAATCCATCCATTGCAATTGCAGCGGATTGTGTAACTGCCACTGGTTGTACCAAAAAAAGGATCTGTTTCAAGTAAACTTATAGAACAACATTTATACATATCCCAACAAAAAAACCCCACATGAAATCAAATCAAACATGCAACCAATTGTCATTGTAAATGTTATTCCAGATAAACAGTAAAATGCACAGAGGTATAATATTTTAAAATGTCTTAAAAACAAGTAACATGGATATTTATTTAGTTTGTACATGGGTTTATAAAAGCCAAATAGAGAAATGCATTTAAAGTTTTTCCTGACATCCAATAGAAGTTGCCTAAACAGATATGGAATTGGTAAAACATGCAAATGTAACAGTATGGCAAGCACAAATCTATAAGAGCACCAAAGTAGCAGGCATTAGACTAATTGAATTAGCTACAAAAGCATATCAATACTCATTTACAAAGTTTCAAATGCCATATCACAAATGGAACAAAACAAAATGCTCAGACTATTTCACTTAGTTATACATGTCAATTATTACTAGATCAAGAAAAAAAAGAGGAATGCACTAAATATGAATTCACACAAAATCAAAACATTCATTAATTTAACATTTATATGGAAAGACCAATGAGCACAAGATACACAAAAGAGCACATAAATAAAAGTGAGTAAAGACAAAATAAAAAAAATGTATTCAGAACTGCAACATAATCATATAAAACGGATGTGAATTAAAGCAAATCATTGTCACCAGGTGTATAGATGTTGAATCTAAAGTATGTCATGCTTTGCCCCTTTTTATTCAGAATGGAAGGCAAGTTCTATAATCTAAACAAAGTTGGGGCACAATTACATGTGGGGAAAACATATCAATAACAATAGTGTAACACTGTCACAGCAAAATATATCTGGGTGGTAGTGATATTTATGCACTCAAATTTCTAGGATCAAGCGTGATGATGTGTTTATTTAAAAATAATTCACTTAGTTTGTAGAAGATAATACATTTCATTCATGTACATTTTTTTAACCATCAGATTGGGAATGGGTATATAGATTATTCAAATTGTCATCATCCCACATGGTTTCACAACATCCCCAAGGGACAATTGATGAGAATTAAAAGAAATGATACAAATGAGATGGATTTTCAGTAAGTAATATTTTTTTATTTAAACAATCATCAAATTTGAAACAAATTCTGTTCCTCAGTGTTTTACTGGATATAAATAAAGATATGTTTATTAGTCTATGACTATTTTTTGGATAAAGGTACCAAAGGGTACTGTAAATGTATACATTTCAACCCAGTAAATTACTTGACTTCTAATGCACTAATACAGGGAAGGTTTATTCACCATAGTTTGGAGAACGTTGTGTTATTGTTGCATTTTAACTGTGGAGCTCAGTGTATTGGAAGATCTACAGGAGAACAGAGAGACTGAGAATTGAGTAATAAAAATAACACAGCGTGCCAGTAAATTGCAACAAGTGTAGTGTTTTTTCATTTAAAACATTTTGGTAGTGAGAATATATAGTGAAACCACATTGGAGTGAGCATAATACACTGGCATTTTCAAGGAAAGAAACAGAGTGGATATATAAATTTAAAACATTTGGCAAAGAGGGTTTAAATACTGAGTTAGACATTTTGGCATTTATGTAAGATTATGCCCAGTACCATTTCCATATTTTCCTCTATATTGTGTATATAGAGGAAGTATATACAACAATCAGCCATAACAGGTGAAGTGAATAACACTGATAATCTTGTTATCATGGCACGTATCAGAGGGTGGGAAATATTAGGTAGCAAGTGAACATGTCAACCTCCAAGTTGATGTGTTAGAAGCAGGAAAAATGAGCAGGCATAAGGATCTGAGCAATTTTAAAAACCAAATTGTTATGGCTAGGTGACTGGGTCAGAGCATCTCCAAAACTGCAGCTCTTGTGGGGTGTTCAGTACCTATCAAAAGTGGTCCAAGGAAGTAAAACTAATGAAACAGCAACAGTGTCATGGGTGGCCAAGGATCATTGATGCACCTGGGAAGGGAAGGCTGGCTTGTGTGGTCAAATCCAACAGACGAGCTACTGTAGCTCAAATTGCTGAAAAAGTTAATGCTGGTTTTAATAGAAATGTGTCAAAACAGACATATGGGGCTGGGTAACTGCAGACCAGTCTGGGCGCCCATGCTGACCCCTGGTCACTGCTGAAAGTGCCTACAATGGGCACATGAGCATAAGAACTGGAATACGGAGCAAAGGAAGAAGGTGGCCTGGTCTAATGAATCATGTTTTCTTTTACATCATGTTGATGGCTGGGTTTGTGTGTGTCGCTTACCTTAACACATTGGCACCAGGATGCACTATGGGAAGTAGGCAAGCCAGTGGAGGCAGTGTAATGCTTAGGGCAACTTTCTGCTGGGAAACCTTGGATCCTGCCATTCATGTGGATGTCACTTTGACACCTATGACCTGCCTACACGTACACCCTGGGGGCATGAAGCATGAAGCGTCGGCACCGAGCCAGACGCCTTATGCTCCCACCACCATGTTTCGATTGGGGACAGAGCAGGCTGCAGCTGTTGATTGGCCAGCGGTGCGCCCCTTGCAGCTGTGCCCGAGGCGAGTGCCTCTCCCTGGGGATTTCCTGGGGAGGGGGGGTTCGCCCCCCGGTTCCTATGCCCATGCCGATATCCCCATAGAATTTGACACATCACACTGTGCATTAAGACCAAAAAGCACTGACTCCCAACCACCCAGCAACATTATCTGCTGTATACTACTACTCTATTAAATAATCTATTTTACGCATTTATAGATTTAGAGATTCACTAGAATGGGAAAAATCATAAAATTCAGTTTTCCTGGACTCCATTACCCTTCGGAATAGAAGGATTCTGAAACCTATAACAACCATGGTTGTGGGGCTTTCCCTTTGCACTGTTAGTTCGTAAGGACAACAAGTCATATATTTTGCAACAGGTGTCCAATGTACACACATTTTTGGGAAAACTGGGTTTACCAAACATCAAAATAACTGATTGGGAACCCTCATTTGGAATACCTAACCGGCTTGTGGACCCTGCAAAATACTGGTCTCCTAGGCCGCAAAGACGCAAATACCACAGACAGATTGGAACCCAAATGACTCCCAAGTGAGTGAATCTGAGACACAACACTCATCCCTCTAAGACCCTTGCTCACACTTTATCTATCTTCTATCTATGTATCACATATGTGTGTCTCTTTCCCTTCTTGCTATGCTGATTTAGTTTGGATCTAATTTCATCCTGTTTTAAGCTACCACAGAATGTTTGATAATGGTTGAAAGTAAGGTTTGTCCCCTGACACGGATTGCTGATGAAACTCTTCTGCTTGAATCTCGATATCTCAACACCTTCACTCCAGCAAGTTTGCTTCATTTTATGCTCTGAACATTTCTACTCCGGTCTCTCTGGGCTTTTTTTGACCCCTCTGTGTATTTTTTACTTAATTGCAGTGCCTAATATCTTTAAGTCTGGTCATGCGTTATTCATATAATTTCAACCTTATCTATATCTTTTGCTTGTGACAGCTTGTTTAGGGCCCTCATGGGCACCTTATGTTAAATTCTATTACTTTTAGGTTCTGGACCAGATTGACTTACGGTCTTGTCCAGACTTTTCTTTTAACAGCTATTACCATATATTTTTCCTTAATTTTTTTTTATTTTATTACCTGATAAAATGTTAATATTGCTTTGGAAGAGGGTCCTACAACCTTAACTCATTGTATGTTTTATTTTGCACATGGGTTGCCTCCCTCTGTTTGTTTATTGTATTCACATGTTCTCAGTTCTATTTTTAGGTTTTATATAATGTTTTTGTACAATCCAGCTATGTTGCCCAACCTTACAGATCTCTCCACTAACCTTCTACATGGTGTATGACCTTCTTAACCTCACTTTCCTTAATGACAGGGTGGCCTGGCCCTTTCTGTTCCTCATGCTGGAGAGGGTGGGTTTAACTTTTCTTTTCATATTGGCTATGGAGGCCCTAGTTAATACTATAAGATCTAACCCCTTGTTCTCTAGAATATCTATTGGAAATATTAACCATAAACTTGCAATTTATGTGGATGACCTGCTTTGCATGGCCACCAAGCCTTATCACTCTCTCACACATATTGTATCAGATTAAGATGGGCTCAACAAGCTTTCCAATTATAAAATCAATTTGCAAAAATCTGACATTTTAGGTTTGAACCTAACTGACTCTGCCAGACATCAGATTTGCTCCCATTTTCCTTTTCGATGGAGTGAGGCCTCCTTAGGGTATCTGGGTATCCATATTCCAACAGATTTTTTTGGCCACACTAAATTATTCCACACCTTTATCCTCTATTTCCAATGATCTCCGAAGATGGCCCTTCCCTCATTTTTCATGGTTTGGCAGGATTGGTGTTCTGAAAACTTATATATTACCCCATTTTTTGTATGTCATTCAAACATTAACTATTTTTCTTCCCCAATCCTATTTCAAACAATGCCAGAGAACTTTTACTAGATATATTTGGAACAGTGGGTCCAAAGTCTCATATGGTGAGACCTAGGCTAAAGGGAGCCCAGATAGAAGATGAAAGACAAGAAGATGCAGAATTGCTGGGCAAAGAAGGTAGGGAACAAACTGAAATATTCATCCAAATCATTTGTGACCCATTTGCACATGTCTACAATAAACTAGAAAAAACCTCTTTCGCTGATGTTGTCCATCCATCCAGGATAAATGGAAATAAATAAGGAATGTCTCACAGGACACCTTTATCAGCTGTAACAGTGTCCACCTAAATCACCAGAGAAAGATAAGTTGTCTTTCAATCTTGCAGCACACAGGAAAATAGGGACGTTCATCTGCATGAATGAACATCATCTCCATAGATGTACATGCTCCCTGCATAACCGGCATTGAAGAAGACGAGGGCAGCCAGAGGTCAGAGACCCATTCGTGCTAGACACCACACCTCCCTCTCATCATTTACAACTTGCAAAAAAGCTCCACAATTTTGCCCCAGGGGGAAATTCTGCCAGAATCCTGTTGCTTTCGCTGATATCCTCTCCCTCAATCATCCAACCAGGGAAGATGATATTAGCGAAAGCGTTGCAAAATGTTGAGATGCGGATGAAGATAGACGATAAAAGACAAAGGGGAGAAGAATGACCGCGGCCGGCAGCCCTGCTCTCAGTGGTCATAATGCTATTGCTGATCGGTGTATGTCTCTTAGTTCACTACTGCATAACTTTTTATGGATGAAAATAAGCATTTAGTTGTTAAAAAAGATACTGTTTTTTGTTGTAATATCTTCATGAGAACTTTGTTAAGTGGAAAAATGAAATGGCTTTGAGTACACCAAAAGACTCAATCAATAGTTCTGTTGCAACAAGCTACCAGAAAAAAAATAATTTATGAAAAATCAATTGTCCTTTAGCAATGCTAGTTTTCAAGTATTCACCCTTTAACATAGGACAGTGGGGAGTCAAAGTTAAATCTGACACTTCACAGGCAAGTTGTTTCATTTTTAATGTTTTGTTTTAATTGTTGATGTGGTTTTGTTGGCTAGCCAATACTGGAAATGAAAGAATATGTATAGATTACGTTTGAATCAATGTCTGCTGAAGCAAGGCACATTTTACCCATACCCTTGTTGGTCTCAAAATTACATGAAGTAAAAAGTAAAGATATATGTAGACAAAGCAAAGAAAACGGTGGTCCATGGCTGCTGTCAGCACAGGATATTCAAAACTATTTTTTGAACAAATTATTCAATACATTTTTAACTAGCTGCTGACTTAGACACTGCAACTAAGTCACTTATATGTTTTATAGGGACATCCCATCTGGAATGGCAACCCTCTGAATAACTAAAATGTAAATTATATTACATGCTTTAACAACTAAAAATATATTTTTAAATAATTTAACATAGCTTAAACCTAATGATTTTTTACTTGTTATTTTATAACATTACAAGATCCACATACAGTACAGTAAAATGTACGTATGATGAAAACAAGAATATGCATTTAAGAATTAATAACATCTAAGCCAAAAAATCTTAGAATGTATAAAGGGTGAAGCCACCTAGATAATTATGCCCAGTTACTCTATAGATAGTTATCTATCTATATTTTTTTCTACCATCAGTCAGTCATATGACAATGTCTCTGATTTAGGAACAATATACTAAAAATGGCGTTTATGAATTTGGCCAGGTTGTATTACTCAAATGAAAAGGCAATTATACATTTTCATATGCAATAATCATGAAATTTATAACAGGAAAATATAATGAAATGTAGTAGTGTGGTTTAATTTTTTTTATTTTGCTTGTAATTTATATTTGCAGAATAAGGCTTCAAAAAAGTATGAATTTAGCAAAAAGTGACTGTTTGTCAAATAGCATTCAGAATGCACTAAATGCACATTTATAATCTTCCAAGACCCTAAAGGCTTTTCAAAACTTGCAGCAACTTTAATAGTTAGTATTTTTGTTGCACATAAAAAGTGTCACTCTCTCTATTTTATATGTTGCTATTTTGCTGACTGTTACACCTTTCCTCTCTGAACTATATCAAAGGAAGGAAGATAACAAAAGCAAAGTGAGAGAAATTTATAATGATGTTATTGAACTGTTTGGTACAGCACATTTTAACAAAAATAATGATTTTCATTTTCGTCTGAATGTGCATGTTTTGCCAACACATCACTATGCTTCCCCACTATTAACTCACAGCACAATAAAGCAACTGACAATATAAATAAAACGCAACAGAAGGGACAGATTTGTCTGTGCTTAGTTTGTTGCCAATATTGTTCCTATCTACAAGTGATTGTCACAGGGCTAATATCACTAAAATCATTGTATATGTTGCACTTAAAAAAAAAACATAATTTAGTTAACTGACTATATGAGATAGCATGGACATAACCTAAATCCGCCTATGATAAAGGTTACAATCAACCAATATCGATATGAAGATTCATCATAATTTTAGTTATCATACAGTGGGGCAAAAAAGTATTTAGTCAGCCACCAATTGTGCAAGTTTTCCCACTTAAAAAGATGAGAGAGGCCTGTAATTTTCACCATAGGTACACTTCAACTATGAGAGACAGAATGGGGGTAAAGAATACAGGAAATCACATTGTAGGATTTCTAATGAATTCATTGGTAAATTCCTCGGTAAAATAAGTATTTGGTCACCTACAAACAAGCAAGATATCTGGCTCTCACAGACCTGTAACATCTTCTTTAAGAGTCTCCTCTGTCCTCCACTCGTTACCTGTATTAATGGCACCTGTTTGAACTTGTTATCAGTATAAAAGACACCTGTCCACAACCTCAAACAGTCACACTCCAAACCCCACTATGGCCAAGACCAAAGAGCTGTCAAGGACACCAGGAACAAAATTGTAGACCTGCACCAGGCTGGGAAGACTGAATCTGCAATAGGCAAGCAGCTTGGTGTGAAGAAATCAACTGTGGGAGCAATTATTCGAAAATGGAAGACATACAGGACCACTGATAATCTCCCTCGATCTGGGGCTCCACGCAAGATCTCACCCCGTGGTGTCAAAATGATCACAAGAACGGTGAGCAAAAATCCCAGAACCACACAGGGGGGACCTAGTGAATGACCTGCAGAGAGCTGGGACCAAAGTAACAAAGGCTACCATCAGTAACACACTACGCCGCCAGGGACTCAAATCATGCAGTGCCAGACGTGTCCCCCTGCTTAAGCCAGTACATGTCCGGGCCCGTCTGAAGTTTGCTAGAGAGCATTTGGATGATCCAGAAGAGGATTGGGCGAATGTCATATGGTCAGATGAAACCAAGGTAGAACTTTTGGTAGAAACTCAACTTGTCGTGTTTGGAGGAGAAAGAATGCTGAGTTGCATCCAAAGAACACCATACCTACGGTGAAGCATGGGGGTGGAAACATCATGCTTTGGGGCTGTTTTTCTGCAAAGGGACCAGGACGACTGATCCGTGTAAAGGAAAGAATGAATGGGGCCATGTATAGTGAGATTTTGAGTGAAAACCTCCTTCCATCAGCAAGGGCATTGAAGATGAAACGTGGCTGGGTCTTACAGCATGACAATGATCCCAAACACACCGCCCAGGCAACGAAGGAGTGGCTTCGTAAGAAGCATTTCAAGGTCCTGGAGTGGCCTAGCCACCCTCCAGAGTGGAGGATCAGGGCTAAATGAAAAAGAAAATAAAAACACCTGTCCTGCGCCCGGAACTTTATGTCCTGGATGTCAGGCGATACAAATTGCACACCCCTGCACTAAACCCCAATTATAGACCGCACCCCCACTTTAAAGACTTAAACTGGGGGGGGGGTGCGGCCTATAATCTGGCCAATACAGTATATATTTTTTTCTTCTTTCCACTTTCTACCTGTTGTACATGGCTTGTTTTTTTCCTATTCTTAATTCTGAAGAAGCCTCACAGTGAAACACCTGACGTCCTTTTTTACGATTCAACCACTATCTTGCAAGAATAATCTCATATGTTTTATACACAACTGTTTATATTTATGTAAGAACGTTTTTCAGAGCTGACAGCACTCATATTGCATTTATATTGTTGGTGCCAACTTTAAAGAGAAATATTTTGTTATTATAAGCAGGAAGCCCCTGAAAAACACAGCAGGAGTTGGAGTGAGCAAGGAAACAAATATTTTTCAAATGTTACACATTTCATTTCCAGAAATTGTAATTATTTTAAATTGACTCACATGGCTCACATCCTTCTTTCTAATAAACTGGACAGAGCCATAGGCTGGAGGCCACACATAAGGGGTTAATGATAATGCTATTTCAGTTTCCATTGTGTATAAAATGATTTTATATTATTCTGAAAGGAAGGTTTGAATAAAATTATATTCTCCTAAATTATGTTTTGAACTTATCTAGACATGTGCAAATAGGTCAAAAATGATACGGACACAGGTTTCTTACCGAAAGCACTGCCATTTTATCCTAAGGTGAACTTCTGCCAAAATTGCATCTTTCTATGATGTCCCCCCCAATTGGAAGATTAGGATATGTCCAGTGAGATGCAGACAAGAATAGAAGACAACAGATAAAATATAAAAGAGAGAAGATGAAAGAGAAGAGATAGACGATGAAGAACAAGAAGATGCAAAAACGGAAGTGAATGAAACGGTCTATGAATTTTAGATGAAAATGATGTGCTTTCATTTTCATCCACTTCATATGGGGTCTGCTCTCGTTTTCATAGCTTTGTACGAATTGATGAATTTCCCAAAATTCGGTGAATTTGCAATTCATACCAATACGAATGCATAACTCTAATCTTGACCTATATGAAAAGTGAATAAAGTGATGATGCCTTGCAATCTTTATCCACCACTTTAAAAAATACAGTACCTTTTATTTAATGTTTTAAATAAATGCTGGGGGAAAATCTTTGGTTTGTGCATAGTAACCATGTGTGGAACTCAAAGAGTGATTTTAGTCGAAAGGCATAAGCAAAGATCCACTCAAAAAGCAGTGTCACTACTATGGCCATATTTTCATATCCTCCTCAAGAATATTTAAAGCATAGTTGAATTTTAAGCTGTTCACATAAACACCTATATGTTAATGTAATAGGATTTGTATTTGATCTGTTGCTTTACATTAACAAAACAGTCTTATGCCACTTATTATTACTTGTATAAATACAGCATACATACTTCTAGGTATAGATACATACATGTGTATAGATACACAACATATGTATATAGTATGAAATAAACTTTATAAAGTATGTAGGATAAATCTTGATACTATAAATATTATATATAATAAACTTAGATGTAAAAGTGTTGTGTATTTGATTTGCTGCTAAACAATTAATTTCTAGAAAGAAATGAAAACGCTCTTCAGGTTCATTAATGTCTCTTGAGTAACCTGTGTTTTACCTTGCCATCTGCTGTATCCTATTTACCAATACCAAAGTGTGTAAGCTTTTTAACCTCTGAATGTCCTCTAAGATTTTTTTTTAAGAAAAACTTTAAACTAGAATAACAGTATAAAAGCCAATTTTGTGGACTGCATAATGAAGCTAATAGATCTGTCACCAATTATGAGAGGACATATGTTACAGTACTTCCATGACCAAATACGTTTTCCTGTACTGAATCCATCTATTCATCTTGCTAAAAG
Organism: Spea multiplicata; assembly: GCA_009364415.1. Lineage (NCBI taxonomy): Eukaryota > Metazoa > Chordata > Amphibia > Anura > Pelobatidae > Spea > Spea multiplicata. The sequence continues at coordinate 28,210 of VKOC01029605.1, forward strand.
GTTATGAAATAGCTTTTTGGGTATTTTATTATCACTGAGCTGTAAAATTTAATGACAGAGCCTAAAGTATCTACGTTTTTACTCTTCAGGGAAAAGGACAATATGTAAGATTTAGAGGCCAACTAAAAAGTCATTTAGAACGATGAGAAATTCATGCTTAAAAATGAAATCTTGTCACTTAAGTGTTGGTGGAACAGCTCCACATTTAAATGTGTCTCTTCTTCTTGCCATAAGCAAATGTCACCCAATTTAGACATTGGAGTGTTTTTTTAATTCTATTTTGTAAGAGCTACTTTCTAAAGCAAATATATTTTGTGACTTTTTATGCAAGGAACAGCATGTGTTGCATTATAAATACCAAATCTCAAATCTTGTTTATGTACTTATTTACATAAAGTGATCATTTTTGCCAGAAGCAGGTGTTTTTAATCATGAATAGAAACCAAAAACAAATATGGACAAATATTTGCACAGGACAACTTTCAGAATATTTGCAGCTAAAAATAACTAGTTATATGAAAGTAAATATCTACATTTTTAAAATATTGCAATAATTTAAATGTCTGATTTACCTTTCGTATGAAACTTTCATTGCCTAGCTAGTATATATATATATATAATATATAGTTATATATATATATATAAAATCATCTATTAGATTAGTAAAAGTGATAACAAATATACATTTTAAAATCATATTGTAAGGTTTCTCATTGTACAATGCTGCAGAATATAACGGTGCAATATAAATCAGTTAATAATAATAATCAATTGCCCTAAATAACAAAAAAAAAATCCCTGAAGATCTTAATGGTTGCAACTCCAGCAACGTCATTTTGCAATGTTCTACAGCTGAGAACGTCAAGGTGTCTCTTGGGGTAAGGTAGTTGAGTGGCCCTGCCTCCGGTTCCACCCACTAATGTGTCCAACCATGACCACTCCAACCTCTGACCTCACTTCTTCTCACATCCCCAATCTGAAGGTGGCCCAATTCGGACACCTGAAATGTTGGGTCATATACAGTAATACCTCGAGTTTATCTGAAACGTGCTATTTAAGAAGTTCAGACATACTATAAATACTTAAATGCTACACGGTTACAGTATTTTTAGTTTTGCTGACCCATTTAATAGGTGGCACAGGCCTGGTTTTAATGTAACCATTTGCAAATTGTCTAGCCAGTGACCATAATTTGAATATTCGTTCCTCACCAGCTGGAAACACAGAGATGCAAATCATAATTCAGCATTACAGAAATACAAGTTGTATTCCTTAGATATTCTTTGTTTTTGTTAAGATGAAAGACTACTTGCAGCAACAAATGACAAAAGAGACAAATCTGATAACGTTCACATCCAATATGGGATTGCTGTCACCAATCAATAATCTGTCCCCATTGTCATTGTCAGGAATATCATTGTTTTAACATCCCCCCAAGTATGTAAATTCAGGCAACTTGTAGTAAGTAAAATGTTACATTGCAGTGTTTGCTACCATTGACTTGAAATGCATATAACTTTAATTTGTTAAGTGTTTAATGCACACAATAATTATTAAACTGAATCCTCTTCATGTATGCATCTGTAAAATAGGTAACAATTAGCTCAAACGCTTTAGACAAGCCCTGAATAATAAGAGAAAGGGCTGCATGACTGGGCCTATATTAACAGTAAGCTGCTGTCAGGATGTAGAAGGGGGTCATCTGTAGGACATCCTATAGGGTTCCTTGTCCTGCTTGGGTGGGGTTTCTGGCTGTCTATTTATGGGACCCCCTTTTCCCGCCTTTGGTCAGATAATATTTGCCAGCTTATTAAGCAGAGAATCCGTTAAAGCAGTGAATCCCCACCCTCCCTCCCAATTTTTCTTTTTTCTTTTTTCTTTTCACTTTTACTTATCTTAACAGAGTCTATGGCTGAATTCTGAGCGTTAAGGTGATATGTTTACAATTGGCTGTTATGCCGACGTGTATGTTTCATGTTAATTTCTCCACGGGTTCAGTCCCTGGGGGAACTTTGGAAGGGTAGGGTGTTCTGACCCAACGGTTCCCGTATGGTATTTGGCGGGACATCCCTACAAATGTTATTTAACAATGTTTATATTTTACTAATTTTCTACAATTTTTTGTCACAGTAATAAAGCGCTGTGGCCTTACACTTTCCAACGACCTCATGTCTCTTGTGTTTTTTATTTGTGTTTCAACTGTATGTTAATATATAGTGCCCGAGTCAATAATTTTATGATCAAATAGCATTAAAAAAGATCAAAGATCTCCCATGTAACCAGACCCATTTACTCCATGGAGCCTGTGCCAATTCAAAACATCCTCCATAGACTGCATTAGATGGCGCTGTGCACCTTTAACCCACAGTGCTCTGGAATATGACGTCTCGACATTCTGTGTGTTAAAGTTATGGCACGCATTTTTGTGCACATGAGCAGAGGGCGACTGAGTCCCCTAGGTCGGACAAGGTAAATACGTTTCAGGTCCTGGGCATATGTCCTTTTTAAGAGTAGTCATGTCAGTATGGATATAAGCATGAATACATTCTATTGTGATAGAAAATTTTAAGTGACTACAATGCCAATTTAATGTCTGCAAACAGAAAAGTCACAGCTAAAAAAATAGTAGTACTGAAAAATCTGCAGGAATCAAAAAGATTTTTGGAGATACAAACAATATGTGGACAAACCAAAGTACCAACCAAAGAAGTTGCCTTGATAATAGAGCAACACATTTTAAAATGAATTTACTTGTGTAACAAAGAAAATGATTGAGAATGTTCTAAAGATGATAACACAAGAAAGCCTATTCTGTATTCTTCACCACATACACAAATCCAAATTACCCAGTGTAGTCATTAGGTGCTGAAAAAGTATTTGACAAATTACAGTGTGGTTATATGAATCAAGCTCTTTGGTCCTGTCTTCATTTATCACGGCAGTACTGGCAGCATAAGTCAACAAACCTGAACACCAAAGTGAGGCCCTTTGCAGTAGATGTTGTCCTCTTGCTGACAAATCTACTAATCACCCTGCCAAACTTACACAAGTCTCGGATATTGTTTGGTTATCTCTTCTACCACAAAGTGAGCATTACTAAATGACAAGCCTTAACTTTTTATCTCCATAGAACCTCCCCGGATATACCCTGATTATAAGATGACCCCCCAAATCTGAATATTAATTTAGGAAAAA
>VKOC01029607.1:0-24439 GCA_009364415.1 Spea multiplicata
ATATGTGTGTGTGTATATATATATAATATTGTTGTTGGGTTTTTTTTCCAATTTTGGTGTGTTATTTTTAATAAAGTGGGGTTTTTTTAAAGGGGGGGGGGTCATTTTCAGTTTCGGTCAAGTGATTTCCGGTCCAGAATTTTCATTTCGGTACATCCCTAAATATTAAGCCAGACACTGAAGCAGTAGGCCTACACCACATCAATGTTTGGCTTAGTATATAGTGATAGGGGTTATGCTACATTTTTGGCAATGTCTGGGTCAATGTATAGTGATAGGTGTTGTGCTGTGCCTCAGTATATAGTGATAGGTGTTATGCTGTACCCCTGTCAATGGTATGCAGTTTTTCCCAATAAAAAAAAATAGTAATATATATATTGATCCTTTATGCAGCCCGGAGCCCCCGCTCATGATTCGCTCATAATTAATTTTTGCGGTGAGAATTTCACCTTTAGAATAGACCATGGAGTCAAAAGGGTTGGAAATATATAGCTCCACCCCCTTGCAATGTGATTTTTTTTTTCAGCTCCACCAACTTTATATGGACTGTAGAAGCATATTGTGCGCACAAAATTTTGGCTCCGGGAAAAATTTTGCACAACAGAAATTTTCTGCGCACATCACCCAAGAAAAATTAGAGGGAACATTGGTTGCGACCCCTCCTAAATAATTCCGTCATCTGCTTCAGTCCTCTAATACCTCCCCGCCTAGAAGTTTTAAGGAAGATGCTTTCCCCTTTGCCACTTGTTTCACCAATCATTACTTTTACCAACCCATATTGACCGCCTCTTGCCCGTTCTCCCCTCCTTATTTAACATAGCATTGCCAGTTTAGTAACACCCCCCCCCCTATCCTTTCTTTGTTCCCTTAACGGTCTGATCTCAGTGCCCATGTTACAGCTAAATGCACCACCAGCCTAAAATTGTTAGGTCCCTTACCCTTGTTATAATCTTTGATTCCATAAGAACCATTCAGCCCATCTAGTCTGCCCATGTAAAGACTCTGACCTTAATCCAAGTCCTTGATCTCGTTTTAGAATGGGGAAAGGCTTTGTGCATGGCCCGTGCATGTTTAAACTCCCCCACTGTTTTAGCCTCTGCCAGGTGTTACATTGATTTCCATCCTCTGATTAAAAACAATCTTTCGTTTATTACATCTAAACCTGACTCCATTCTTTTAGATTATGACTTCTTATTCCCACATTTCTCCCACAAAAAAACCCATCCGTACTTTGTTAAATCCTTTGAAGTATTTCAATCTTTCTGTCACATCTTCTCTCTCTCTCCTATAAGGTATATGTATTTAGTCTTTGTAGTAAATTGTTTCCTGCGAACCATTCACCATGGATAAAGCCGCCTCTGCTTTAGAATCCATTTTAAAGGGATACATCACAGCTAGCTGCCTGGTAACCTTGAAAACACCTTACAAAGGGTGCCTCATTTTCACTTACCTTTGCAGCCCCCCACCCCACTGTCACACAGTACTACTTAGCTGCCATGCCAGAGTGTAGAGATCACCCCATCTATTATTTTCCCTTTTTTAGTTTACTAGAACGTCACTGGTGTGAGGACAAGCCACTTGAACTTATGGGCCTTATGGTGGAAGACCAATGCCTTAACCACTACTCCAAATCAGAGGTACAGGTTACCCATTTGAAAACACGTAAAAACCCTGGTATGTATCAACTCTCTCTCTATATAACGTTCTTTATAATCGAAAATTATACAGTCTTAAAAATGTCTTATGAAGTGTTCCGTAGTGCAGGTGTAATAGTCAGTTCATGCATTAAAATTGCATGATTTTGTCAAAGGGATTTGGGTCACTCTGCCAGCATCAGCCAATGAAACCATGCACCCCTTAATGCCTTGGAGTCAGACCTTCAGGGTGGTTGGGGGTTATTCAAATCTTACTGGAATGTGGCTTCCCTTTCGTGCTAACCTTTATTTCTTTTTTCCCTTTCGCAATCAATGCAGGAAGAGCTGCTATGTTGTGCCCTGGAGAACCTGCTGAAAATCATTTGGCAACGCACAGGTTGATGAGAAGCTGGATGAGAAAATTGTCTATGAAGCGCATTAGGCTTGTCAGAATAGCATGCTATAAATTGGTCCTCCACAGTCTATGTACCATGAGTAAAAATGTTACAAATGCTAGATTTGATTTTCAGGGAGGAGGGATAGTGAACAGGTTGGAAAGAGAAGATAGAGGCAGCACCCGTTCTTGTTGTTGGTAGTAAAGTGGTGTTTTTCTGTTCCAAGTTGATGGCCACAAAACACCCCCATGTCCGAGGGCTAAGCTAACAGCACAGACCTGTGGGATAAAACAAGCAGTGTGTCCTGCATCAATTGTCTATTTTGTCACATTAACGGCTCGGTGGAGTTTGCTATCCCATTTGGAGTTAACGGAAGTATAGAAAAAGCTACACCTAATCACAAATGGAGTCTTGCTGAGCCAATAGAGACGCAACTCACTTAGGAAGTGAGTTGTCTGCCCGCTCCCCATCTCCTGCTGCCAGTGTGAGGTCCGTGGCAGCTTCCTGGAGTGCTCTGGATGGGCTTGATGTTGGGGAATCCTCCCCTCACTCTGCTGCTCGTGGTGAGTAGCCGGCTCTGTCTGCTTCCTCTCGTCCTCACGTGTCACGTGACTCAGCATCTCCTGCTCGTGTATGTGACAAAACCCTCCATCACTGGGGCCCCTGGAGAGGCCTGAGAGCCAGCCTCCTCCCTATCGACTATGGGCCCAGGCCTTGTAGAGACTTCTGTGTGTGAATACAGGGGTTCAGTTTCTGCTGATGTGCCCCATGTTTTAGCACTCAGTGTCTCAAAACTGTAACGTCAGCTGGACATCCTGTGGTAGGAAGAAGGCTGATTGTCTTAGCATTGTTGATTGTATAGGTGTGAAGTGTTTCCCCTGTTATTGTGTGAGTTAGCCCTTGTCTTAAGACCCCCTGTAGGTATGACTAGGTGTCACTGCTGCATACCTAATTATCAATTACATAACAGGTAGCTGTTAATCCTGTGAGCTCCTGTTATCCCTGTGTCCTGGCCATTGTCTGTCTCAAGCCAATTATATGTCTATCGTCATTCCACGTCTACATCCCCAGTTAATGTAATTATTTATGTCTCGTGTCATCCTGTCCTTCCCCCAGATATTGTGTTGCAGGATTTGATCTAATTACTTCCTTCCTGCCATGGTAATTAGATCATGTGATATTTGTCTTGCCCCTTTTCTTACTTGTGTATATATAGCTCTGTATTTGGCTTTAATAAATGAGTCCTGTTTTCACTTCAACATGAGTGCTGCCTGATCTTTGGGGTGGGCTGTAGCCACGCTGTGTAGCTAAGCTTCGGATAGCCACAGTGCCAATGCGGCTTCGGTGCAGCGACGTCCCTCCTTCTATCTACAACGCTGGTTCTGCCTGGTGCTGAAGGGGTTACTTGTTGGTGTCCCGGCAGGAGGAAGCAACGTTTGGCGGGAAAACCCAGTCGGGGTCCAGGTTGGTCCCGTCACAGTGTACATGCCGGCAGGACGCCCTCTGGTGGCCGTTCTCGGAACCAGAATTTTTTCTACAGCGGGTCCTGGCTCCCTGTCTGCTCGAGGACGTCAGGATGATGATACTGTTACTGGTCCCAGCTCTGCAGCAGGTGCTCCTGGACGTATGACCCCGGCGAGACCCGTGGCGGGACCAGTGGCACAGCCCCCCAGCCTGGTGAGTCTTTGGGGTTTCCTGTTTTCTCCCCCTCTCTTTTTCCTCTTCCTTCACAAGCTTTTTCAGGGTTAATGGTGGGTGCTGATTCTGCTTTGGGGTTGGCTGGGAGTGATAGGAGTGAGGTTCGGGTGGATGTGTTGGAAGGTTTGTGACAGTTTCTTAGGTTATTTGAGGGTGGGTCTGGTTGTACTACTGGTGTTGTTGGTCCTCAGTTGCCATGTCAGGTGTGGGATGTGTTGGCGGGTTTGGGGCCGCCAATGGCGGCTGCCCCTGTTCCAGTTGCGAGTTCTGTGGCGTCTGTGGGGAATACGTCCGCTGTCGCTGCTCCCGTGGTTCCAGTTGAGTCGGTGGCTAAGGATTCAGAGATTGAGCGTTTGTCGGATTTTGTCAAGGGTGAGGTGTATGTCTGTTATGAAGGGCCGCTGGGGCCCATCTGAAGAGTGACGTGAGGGAAAAGATCTGGAAAGGTGAATACGTTGAGATTTTCTCCTTGCTTCCTTTAGAGCGTTTTAATTTGGATAAGCGAGTGAAGGGTGAGGATACTAAGAAGATTGAGAAGGAGGAAAAGCGTAGACACCGGCTTATCCTGCGTACTTTTAGTAATTGGTTGCAGGCTTTTGCAATATTGGCTAGGGTAATTGGTGAAAAGGCGCCGGAAAATTGCTCGGCTAGGTTTTGTTATCAGGATAGCATTGGTGAGGCTTATCGGACGTATAGGGGTGTTGGTTGGTTACGCTATGACGAGCAATTCTGTCAGCGGAAGACTGTTCGTCCATCTTTGCGCTGGGATCAGAAGGAGATAGCTTTGTGGTTGAAGTTGATTACTCCCTCTAGGTCTGGTTCCTAGCCCTTTCGGAGTGGCGCCTCCATGTTGGGGGCTGTTACTGCCAAAGGGCATCTGCTGGCAGCTTAATGACATAGAAACATAGAAAGTGACGGCAGATAAGAACCAGAAGGCCCATCCAGTCTGCCCAACCTCTGAGTACTCTCCTTTAGTACTTGCCCTTATCCTATATCTAGCTTGGCATTATGCCTATCCCATGCTTGCTTAAATGACTTTACTGTATTAACATCTACCGCTTCCACTGGGAGGCTATTCCATGCGTCCACTACCCTTTCCGTAAAGTAATATTTTCTGATGTTACCATTAAACCTTTGCCCCTCTAGTTTATGCTTGTGTCCTCTTGTTGCGGTTTTATTTCTCCTTTTAAATAAACTTTCTTCCTTTACTTTGTTGATTCCCTTTAAGTATTTAAATGTTCCTATCATATCCCCCCTGTCCCGTCTTTTTTCCAGGCTAAATAGGCTAAGATTCTTTAACCTGTCCTGGTAAGGTTTATTTTGTAATCCATAAACCATTTTAGTAGCCCTTCTCTGAACTTTCTCCAACATATCTATATCCTTCTGGAGATACGGTCTCCAGTACTGTACACAATACTCCAAGTGAGGTCTCACCAGTGATCTGTGCAACGACATGAGCACTTCCCTCTTTTTACTGCGAATACCTCTCCCTATACAACCAAGCATTCTGCTAGCATTACCTGCTGCTCTACTGCATTGTCTACCTACCTTTAAATCCTCAGAAATAATTACCCCTAAATCCCTTTCCTCACACGTTGAGGTTAGGACAGTACCAAATATTCTATACTCTGCCCTGGGGTTTTTATGCCCCAGGTGCATTCCTTTGCATTTATCCACGTTAAATGCCAATTGCCACAGCTCTTGTCACGGTCTGCCCAGGCTGCGGAGCTGCATTTCTGTCTTGCTTTAGTTTCTCTGTTTTTCTTCGATCCATTCCTGGATTTCCTTTTGCTTTGTTCTGATCTTCCATTCCTTGCTTCTGCTTCAGTTCTTTGCTTCAGCTCTGTTTCCTTTATAAGGTGTGCCCCACCTATGTGTTCTGTTTGTCTCAGTCTTCAGTCTAAGGTATATCTCAGTGCTATGTGTTTGCATTACACGTTTGGTTTGTTTCATACCACTGTCTGCGTTAGGACCCACCGTCATTGGAGTACTTTGGCGTAGTGGTGGGCTAAGCATACTATGGCCATATCATGTGACGGAATCTCCAATTGTTCTCAATCAGTCTTAGGCTAGTTTCTGTATTCATGTTTGTGTGTCTCTTATGTACCTTTGCCCTTCTCTGAGGATGTGAGGATTCTGGTTCCTCACTCCTTCCCCTGTGTTCCTTGCCTTGTTCCCTGTCCTTTGTTGTGCCCTGTATCATGTATATCTTGCCTAGTAATGTTTATTCCTTGTCTGGTTCACTGTAGTGCCATGTAACATGTATATCTTGTCTGGTTATGTTTCGTGCCTGGTCTCCCTGTTCCTTTGCTTATGTTTCTGCTATACCCTTTTGCTTAGCTTCCATACTCCCAGCCTGCAGCATGCTGCACGTGACTCAAGTGATATGCTTCATGCCTGCTCCAGGATGCTTGCAGGATGTATCTTCACTTCATTCTGGACTTCATCTGCTGCCATATCAGGGCGCTGGTGTTTGGCTGCACCTGGGTGAGTGTGGTCACCCTGCCACCAGGCCCTGTCCAAACTCCACTACTGCACTGTGACTCCTGCATACAATCTTCGGGTGCGCTGGGTCCTTTCAGTCATCCGTATGGACCCAGTCCGTGACAGCTCTGACAATTTGTCCAGCTTACCTAGATCGTTTGCCATTTGGCTTCTTCCTCCAGGAACATCAACCCTGTTGCAAATTTTTGTGTCGTCAGCAAATAAACATACCTTTCCATCAACACCATCTGCAATATCACTAATGAAAATATTAAAGAGAATGGGTCCAAGTACAGATTCCTGAGGTATCCCACTGGTAACAAGACCTTGTTCTGAATATACGCCATTGACTACAACCCTCTGTTTTCTGTCACTCAGCCACTCCTTAATCCATTCAACAACATTGGGATCTAAAGATTGCAGTTTATTTAAAAGTCTTCTATGTGGGACAGTGTCAAAGGCCTTACTGAAATCCAGATACGCAATGTCTACTGCACCACCTTGATCAATTACTTTAGTCACCAATCAAAAAAATCAATAAGATTTGTTTGGCAAGATCTTCCTGAGGAAAACCCATGTTGTTTTTGATCTTGAAAGCCATGTGACTTCAGATGTTCAACAATCCTTTCCTTTAACATTGTTTCCATTAATTTTCCCACTACAGATGTAAGACTAACTGCCTGTAGTTGCCCGACTCCTCCCTACTGCCTTTTTTGTGAATAGGCACAACATTCGCTACTTTCCAATCCCCAGGGACAACTCCCGTTACCAATGATTCGTTAAATATATCAGTTAACGGTTTTGCTAGTACACCCCCAAGCTCTTTTAATAACTTGGGGTGTATCCCATCAGGCCCCATCGACTTATTTGTCTTTACCTTAGACAACTGAAGTAGAACCTCCGCCTCGATAAACTCACATATTTCAAATGATTCAGTCTTTTTTCCCAACTGAGGTCCCATTCCATCATTTTCATCTAAAAACTGAACAGAAATATTCATTGAGGCAGTCAGCTAAACCTTTATCCTCTTCTATATGTATGCCTTTTGTATTTAGCCTAACTAATCCTTGTTTAACTTTCCTTTTTCTCATTTATATATCTAAAAAATCTTTTATCTCCATTTTTTACTGATAGGGCAATTTGCCTCTTTCTGCCCAATTTTATAGATCTGTCTATCTTCCTCACTTTGGGTATTTTTGTATCTACTAAAGGCTAACTTCTTGTCTTTCGCGATTTTGGCCACATCTGCAGAGTACCTCAGCGGTTTCCTTAATTTTTTACTCTTACTGACCAGCCTAATACAATTTTCTGTTATCTTCGATAAAACAGCTTTTACAAAATCCCATTTCTCCTGAACGCCATTTAAATTGTGCCAGTCTGATAATGACTCCTCTATACATTTTCTCATTTTAGAAAAGTCAGCTTTTCTAAAATCTAAAACTTTTGTTTTTGTGTGGTGTGACTCAGTCACTGTTCGTATATTAAACCACACAGACTGATGATCACTAGATCCCAAACTTTCACCTACAGAAATATCTGTTAACAAATCTCCATTTGTGAACACTAAATCCAATATGGCCTCCTTACGAGTTGGTTCCTCAACCACCTGTTTTAAAGATAATCCCAATAAGGAGTTTAGAATATCCGCACTCCTGGTACAACCAGCTACTTTTGTTTTCCAGTTCACATCAGGGAGATTAAAGTCACCCATGATTATAACATCCCCCTTCACTGTCATTTTAGCTATTTCCTCCACTAGTAGATTATCGAGTTCTTCTACTTGTCCTGGGGGTCTATAAATCACACCTATGCGAGTTACTTTACTTTTGCCAAATTGTACTGTAACCCAAACCGACTCTAAGTTCTCCTCACCAACTTGTATTAAGTTAGATTTTATGTTATTTTTCACATATAGGGCCACCCCTCCCCCTTTCTTGCCCTTTCTGTCTTTTCTATATAAAGAGTACCCCGGTATTGATATGTCCCAGTCATTTTTCTCATTATACCATGTCTCAGTAACAGCCACTATATCAACATTCTCAGTTGCCACAACTGTTACAAGTTCATGGATCTTATTCCCTAAACTGCGAGCATTTGTAGACATGACCTTTAGCTTGTCATTTAACACCGATGCTGCAATCACTTTCTGTCCTTGCTTTGGTGGGCAAAATATATGCTTCTCCCTATTATCTTTATAGACCAAGCCCCCAGATCCACCCACCTGGTTACTAAGTAAATCGCCTTCCCTTTCTATACTGTCTAACCCGGTATTTATTCCCTCCCCCCCCATTCCTAGTTTAAAATCTCCTCCAACCGTCTAACCATTCTCTCCCCAAGCACATTGGACCCTCTTGCATTTAGGTGCAATCCATCACGACTATAGAGATTGTACCCCAAAGCAAAATCAGCCCAGTGCTGTAGGAACCCAAAGCCCTCCTTCGTACAACAAGACTTCAGCCATGCATTTAGCTGCCTAATCTCCCGCTGCCTTTCTGGTGTAGCGCATGGCACAGGTAGTATCTCTGAGAATACTACCTTGGAGGTCCTTTTCTTAATCTTACTACCCAAGTCCCTAAAATTACCTTTTAGGACACTCCATCTTCCTCTTACTATGTCATTGGTGCCAATGTGCACCAAGACAGCTGGATCCTCACCAGCCCCTCCCAATAATCTATCCACTCTGTCCGCAACATGCCGAACCCGGGCACCCGGGAGACAGCAAACCATTCGGTTGCTGCGATCAGAGCTACAGATTACCCTGTCTGTTTTCCTGATTATTGAATCCCCTACCACCACAACCTGCCTGGGCTTTCCTTCCTTTCGGATCCCCTGCACATTGGATGAGCTGCTCTCCCGGCTGTTAGAGAGAACAGCTTTTTCCGGAAAGCCTACCTCTGAGTCTGCCTCCCCAACATGCTCACTTAAAAGGGCAAATTTGTTGGGAGGGAGAGACTCTGGGCTGGCTTGCCTCTTCCTCTTCCCTTCCCCACTGCAACCACGTCTTACTGTTACCCAGCTATGTGCCTGACTCCCTTCTGACTGATCTCCTCCCTCATTGCTAGGGGCCCGCATCTAAACTTTGCTCAGTGACGGGTAATGCGTGCAAATTCCGGCACAAATGTACCGGATGTAGCGGCAGCCACCCTTACTCGAAGTGCTATAAGAAGGATAAGCAGCCCAGGCCGAGATCTGCTGGTAAAGGGGGTGTCCCCGGTGATCGTGGGCGCGATGCTTCCTTGGCTTCGTAAATACCCTGATAGGGAGGCGGCTGTTTTGCTTGAGCAAGGTTTTTGATTTGTTTTTAAAATCCCTTTTTCTGGTGATTCTAAAGGTTTTGTTGCTAGGAATTTGAAGTCTGCACTTTTGCATCCTCAGGTTGTCACGGATAAGATTGCTAAGGAGGTTGAGTTGGGGCGAATAGCGGGCCCCTTTTATGAATTGCCGCTGGCTGATTTCATGGTTTCCCCGCTGGGTGTGGTGCCCAAGAAGGAGTAGGGTAAATTCCATTGGATTCATCACCTATCTTACCCTAAGGGCAGGTCGGTGAATGACGGCATTGACAGGGAGCTATGTAGGGTTTCGTACACTTCTTTTGATGCTGCCATACGTTTGGTTCGGGAGGCAGGGACGGGTGCCTTGATGGTTAAGGCTGATGTGGAATCTGCCTTTCGACTCTTGCCTGTACATCCTGAGTGTTTTCGGTTGCTTGGTTGCCATTGGGCAGGTTCTTTTTATGTGGACCGTTGCCAGCCCATGGGTTGCGCAATTTCCTGTGCGCATTTTGAGACGTTTAGTTGTTTTCTGGAGTGGGTGATCAAGCGTATTGCGGGTGTTCGTTCGCTGGTTCACTATTTGGATGATTTTTTGTGTGTGGGTCCGAGGGATACATCAGTTTGTTTGGTGTTGTTGGAAACGCTACGTTTTGTTATGCAGCGGTTTGGTGTGCCGCTATCCGAGGACAAGACCGAGGGTCCGTGTTCTGTGATGCGATTTTTGGGGATTGAGATTGATGCCGAGCTGCTGTTATGCAGGATTCCTTTGGATAAGGTTGTGGATTTGCGGGCTCAGGTCTCCCGAGCTCGTTCTGCCACTAAGATTACGTTGGTACAGTTGCAGTCTCTATTGGGCAAACTGAATTTTGCTTGTCGGATTATGCCCATGGGTAGAGTGTTTTGCAGGCGGTTGTTTATGGCGACCTCGGTGGTGCTTAAGGAGGATCTCAGGGTTTGGGATATGTTTCTCTCTCATTACAATGGTAGGTCTTATTGGATGGCGGATGCTGTCTTTAATGATGACATGTCTTTGTGGACTGATGCTTCGGGCTCTGTGGGCTTTGGTGACTTCTTTCGTGGGGCTTGGTTTGCTGGTAGGTGGCCGGTTCGCTGGTTCGAGTTGGGCATCACTAGGAATTTGACGTTGTTGGAGTTCTTCCCTATTGTGGTGGGTGTCGAGGTATCACTTTTCGGTGTGATAATTTGAGTGTGGTACTTGTGGTTAATAATCTGTCCTCTTCCTCTCCTCCAGGTATTCGGTTGTTGCGCCATTTGGTTTTACGGTGTCTGCAATTGAATTTATGGGTCAGGGCGGTGCATGTTGCTGGTGTTTGTAATGGTGTCGCTGATGCTTTGTCTCGACAGCTTTGGGACCGTTTTCGAGATTTGGCTCCAGCTGCGGATCCGGTGGGGATGGAGGTTCCGGCCTGGATTTGGAGCATGGTCGAGGATGGGTCTTGAGTCGGGTAGCTCGGTCGCAACCTTGTCGGCGTACACCAAGTACTGGCAGGAGTGGGACGCATCCTTGAGGGAGGCTGGTGGTCCTGCTTCGCGTGAGGGCAGACTGTCCATTTTGCTGTCCGGGGTGGGCACCGAATTTTCTCGTGGGGTTTCTGTGGCGAGCATTACTAAGCGCCTGGCTGCTCTGGCCTTTTATTTCAAGATGCATGGGGATGTGGATTTGACTAAGGAGTTCTTGGTTTCCCAGGCTATGAAGGGCTATCAGCGGGGTTGTAGATGGGTGGATAGTCGGCGTCCTGTCACTTTTGATTTGCTGGGGTGTTTGTGTGCTTGTTTGCCCGGGGTTTGCTTTTCTGAGTTTGAGGTTTGTCTTTTTCGTTTGAGTTTTGTTTTGGCCTTTTTTAGTGCTTTTCGCATTAGCGAGCTGGTTAGTCCAAGTACCACTACGGTCGGGGGGTTGCTGTTCACTGATGTTTTGCTGAGGGATCGGTCTGTTTCTCTTTTGGTTCGTCGTTCTAAGACTGATCAGTTGGGATGGGGATTTCGCGTCTGTTTGTTTGGGTTGGAGGGGTCTGACCTTTGCCCTGTCCGTTGTTTGCGTTCCTTTTTGTCTGTTCGCTTGCCTGGGGATGGTCCCTTGCTGGTGCATGTGAATGGGAGTTCTCTGTCTCGCTTTCAGTTTTTGCCTGTCGGGCCCTATTCTGACATTGAATCTGACCCGGCTGGTTTGTTTGCCCGGGATGGGGTTCATTTGAATGCGGTCGGTATGGATTTGTGGTGTCTTGAGGTTGGGGCAGGATTGCAGAGGGTGTTTGCTGTGTGGCAGGGGCAAAGAGCTAGTAGATGGCGGAGGAGTTCCCTGGAGAAGTTTGAAGGATAATGGGAGTGGTGAGTTGATGGTTTTGGTTAAAGTTAATGCCCTCCCTGTACAGGATTAAGTAAAGCGTTAAGGTGGAGCTCCCCTATCCGACCCGTGGTCGTTTGGGCGATTGTGGTATCCGGCGGAAGGGGTAGTGTGAATCCATTGTCTGTGTTTAGGTTGAGAACCCTCAGCTGTTTGTACACAGGTGTACAGAAGACTGTATAGTATTTATACAGAAGTTTATACAGAAGTTATTATTAAAGTGTTTTTTACAATAATTTATAAGATGTTAAATAAAGTTATGGCGAGACATTTATTTAACAAATGTTAAATGTTCTAAATCCAATCCTGCTGGTGTCTGTCTTTTTTATTTTGGGAAATGGGGAACCTCCTGGGTATGGGCAGTGCAAGGGTCAAGAAACCCTGGAGTCATAGGCGTAAGGGGAACATGACCCTGCCAGCACTACAGAACGGTGCACATGGTATTAGGGCAGGAAAGGGTTAACCCAGCAAGGGTTAGCACAAGGAGAGAATGCACAGGGAGCGAGGGAGGAAGTCACAAGAAACGTGACTGTAGGGGGAAGGGGACAGGGCTATAAAGCCCCTCTAAGCACACGTGCAGGAGGCAATTACAAAACTCCACAGGAGCAGTTGACCGCCCGCCCTCCCCTTTTTGTTTTTTAGCTGTGTGTTTCCATGTTGGCTGGTGTTTTGTTTCCCCCTTTCCCTCTTTTTTCTTTTTTTGCAGGATCCGTTTTCTTTGCTGTTGGCGGAGGAGTTCCCTGGAGAAGTTTGAAGGATAATGGGAGTGGCGAGCTGATGGTTTTGGTTAGAGGTTAGAGTTAATGCCTCCCCTGTACAGGATTAAGCAAAGCGTTAAGGTGCAGCTCCCCTATCCGACCCGCAGCCGTTTGGGCGATTGTGGTATCCGGCGGAAGGGGTAGTGTGAATCCATTGTCTGTGTTTAGGTTGGGAACCCTCAGCTGTTTGTACACAGGTATACAGAAGACTGTATAGTATTTATACAGAAGTTATTATTAAAGTGTTTTTTACAATAATTTATAAGATGTTAAATAAAGTTATGTCGAGACATTTGTTAAATAAATGTCTCGGCCTTTCTAAATCCAATCCAGCTGGTGTCTGTCTTTTATTTTGGGTTTGGGAAAGGGGGAACCTCCTGGGTATGGGGAGTGCAAGGGTCATGCCTCTGATTGCATGCTCATGTTAGTCTTACCAGCTGCAAGAGCTCACATTCTGTCCTAGAATGTCAGATCTTCTCATCATTGCCAGGGTCTCTGTCAAAGTTATGTGGAATCAACCACTGTCGCCTGTAAAGTAGAAAAAGAAAACAAGTTATTGAGCCACCTTAAAAGGCTGTTCTATTGAGGCAAGCAATTTGCCTTACCACCTAGTCCTCTTTTACCCAATAGTGCACTGGCCCAGACCATAGCCCGATGCATAGATGACCATGCAGCAATCAGGAGCATCAGAGACCTTAATGGCACTCCTGAGTTATTGGTACCCATCGACTAATAAAAAAAAAAAAAAAGGGAGAGGATGACGACTTAAAAAAGGGAGACAGAAACAGATGATAAAAAAGACAGGGGAATTGTGCTAAAGAGGACGTAAGAAAGGCGTCCGGCTGTACGCGGCAACAGTACCCACATTTTATATATTCGTGTAATTATTGCATTTGTTCAAAAACTGAAAGTAAGTATGGAAACATTTTGAGGATAACACTGGAAAGAAGATACACTAAAGGAGAAGCTTTAATATTTTGGTCTTTTCCTGTTCCAATAAAACTGTAGTCTTAACATAATGCAGGGTGTTTGACAGCTTGACATATTAGCCAAACATATCTCTCGTCTATGCGATCTCCACCAAATCTTGTCTTAGACAATGACACTAAATGCTTATCTTACAACCTTGTGATAAGCAGGTCCTCAACACCAACAGGCACCTGGGGACTAACTAGTATATCTAAGGGAAAGGGTGGTGTCTGTGGGGAAAGCCATTAGAATACAACAGTAACCTACATGGCAACACATATTGTAAAACAACACACACACCTCTTTACACACAGAGGAGAAGATGATTTTATTAAGCAGAAAGGTCTTACCTTTAATGAATGGCTAAGTCTTCTCTTTAGCCAGTGTCCATGGATGGGCTGCAATCATTTATTGCTCTATTTCAGGAAAGTATGACAGTGTTAAAGACTTTACTGTAATTAAGATGCCAATATTCATAAGGGATATTGTGGTGCCACACCCCCTTGGCTATGATGAGGTACCCTGTGGGACCACATTGGCCATTTCTTCTTCCTAAACAGACAGAGAGATAGAATTACAATATGAACCATTGGGCCCATCTAGCCTGTGTGTTTCTTAACGCTGTCTTTTGTCCTTGTCTTTGTTTCAGGGCAGCTATACAATTTCCCGACAAATGTTTATCTTCCGTTATTCTACTAATCTCTACGACTTCTGATTGAGAGGCTGTACAACTGATCTACAACCCCCCTCCAACAAAATAATTACATTTTCAGAAAGAAACATCATATACAGGATCCATGTGACTTACCAGAACAGACATAGGGAAGGGAAAAAGGGATTGTGGAAATCTCCAATGGAAATCCCCTGGTAAAGGCATGTGAGATGAAGAAGGTGCACTCACACCCAGAAATTATCATGGCATGGGCAGAAAATGTCACAGCTCCATGGAATCTGCTAGTGCTATATAAATAAATGTACTGACAAGGGGGAAAGCAAAAAGATTAGGAGAAAGAACATTTGGCCAGGGAACTAAAAGCAGAGTGGAAACAAACTGTAAATAAATCACACTGTGAAAATAAAACCAAAATTACGTGCTCATATGGTGAAAGTGTATTTTATAAGTAATACTTCCCTGATCCAGACCGCAGCACCCAGATAACACCTTCCTCCAAGTGTTGAAATGTAAACAAACAAAACTTATATGAGGCACAGGTACATGTAAAGGGAAAAATAATACAATATAGTGTAGATAGACTTGCTCAATGTGAAGTTCAAGTGATATAATGCACTCACAAGTCGAAGAAGTAATTCCAACCCATCAAAATGCAGTGTGTACAATCTTTAATACTCTTCTTAAGAAAATCTAAAAAAACAAACTTCAATGGTGCAGACTGCTGATTTTTACCGATATTTACGGACATCTTTCCCAATTGATTTCCTGAAGAAGCCTACGGGCGAAACGCGTCGATAAATTCAATTGAAGATCGCTACATCCCACATTCTGGTGGACTTTTATACCAATGCCTATATATGCACTTTTAGTGCATGAACAATTGTGAGTGCATTTTTACCCATATATTTACAATTGATCTTGGAATACTGCACCATTGAAGTTTGTTTTTTTAGATTTTCTTAAGAAGAATATTAAAGATTGTACACACTCCATTTTGGTGGGTTGGAATTACTTCTTCGACTTGTGAGTGCATTATATCACTTGAACTTCACATTGAGCAAGTCTATCTACATTATATTGTATTATTTTTCCCTTTACATGTACCTGCGCCCCATATAAGTTTCGTTTGGAAACAAACTGTGTTTGCAGCCACAAAGTTTCCTGTGTCCACTAGATGGCGCTTATGAGCATAATTGTCAATGTATTTTATTCCCATAATGCATTGTTTCAAGTCACTTACATAAAGGATTGAATGGTCTTGTCATTAGAAGTCATAAAGTTATCTCTGAGAATCATAAGCCATCTGATGGTGCGGGGATGGCCGTCCTGAGATCCTGCTCCTGCCCGGTGCCTTGTCCCTGGCGCGCATGCTCGGCAAATAGTCTTCCGGGCATGCGTGCCGGGGGAGAGGTTATCGGACATGGGGCCGTGAATGACTGGGCGGAGACGCAGCGTCGGCGCCAATTTGGGTCTCGGTACGTCACTTCTGATGGGAGGGATATATATAGTAGTATGCAACAAGGCAATATTAGCAACCCCCTTGAAAAAGGAGAACCGAAACAGCGTAGGGGAAGTGTAGGAGGATAATGGGTAAGCACTATAGCACTTTCAGGACCTCTTTTTGGTTGTTTAAATTAACTATACTTTACTATAAATACTATAAGTCTATTACAGATCTAATACAATCAGTGAGTGCATTTCATAGAGAATTATAATGAATAACTGTGGTATGACTAAGCACTTTATAATTGAGATACTGGTTATATGCACTTGAGGCACTTTATATGCAGCTTTAACTTCTCCACGTGCTCTTATTAAATATTCTTGAAACCTCTGTTGTCTAGATTATGAGATATTGTATATGTTTTTATATATTTTCTTTGTGTAATAAAATAATATATTTTTTAAAAAAGCAAGGGCTTGTGTAGAACTCTTTTTATTAAAGGTGTACACGGTATTGATGTAAATGTCTTAGTTGGAACCTGATGTGTGCATTAAACATCTGTGAGATGAGAACCTCAGCCTTCTCATTGTGACTAAGGGCAACATAGTAGAACACTTCACTGCATCAGTGAAGGCCTTGAGATGATAAAGCTGCATGCAGAAGGCAGCCATCAAGAGATGCCACATGTTTGCTAAGGGAAGTATAACATTGGGAATGATCACAGTTAAATAACTAAAGCAGCCAGTGAGCAAGTAAAGGGTAAACAAGCAAGCACCTTTAAGTTAGTGCAATTGGCAGAAGAACTTGTTAACTGCTACTGAAGTTTAATTGTGCTGGAATTTCATATTTATTCTAGGGACAACAGTGGACATTTTTCTTTCACTGGATAGCTTTATAAGACGCTATAAAGACTAAATTGATAAGTAAATGTACATATGGTATGTTTAGAACAGACTAAATGCTAAACCTGAGTGTCTCATTTGAGTATTTTTATTTTTGCACATATCATTCAAGTGTGTTGACATTTATTGTTATGTTGCATTGCTACCATTGCTTGCACTAGAACGTCTTTACCTTTGAAAAATTGCATTACATAGTACTGAACAGATTTAGCATGTCAAACGCAAGTGAAGTTAACCCTGCAGATACCACTGCATTGTCAATACGCAGCAGGCTGATACAGATGAGCGAGCTAAAGTGGCTGCACAAATGCAACAGCCTCAAGTGAGCACAGGTAATACACAGCTCCCAGACATTAGAAGAAGCCAACGTACACGTATATGCACCGAAAGAGATAAAGCTCTACAAGACATCAAATTAAATTATCTAAAAAAGGATTTTGAACAGAAATATAGAAGATGGAAATATCACATCAATGGGTTGAAAAGAGCCATTAAGAATAGTGATGACGCAGAATTGATTATTGAAGTTGTGGACATCATTAATGCCACTCAGTCGGAGGTTGACCATATTTATGATGACATAAGAAGTATCTCAACACCTATTACGTTGGATGAGGTACGGGATTACCTAATGGGCCCTGATGGGCTCACTAAACCATACTTTGTAAAATTCCTTCGTATCTTAGGACCACACTTAGTTACGTTATTTAATGGCCTCACTAAAGGGGACCATTTGGATCCGCACACTAATACGGCTCATATAGCTGTGATTCCGAAACCCAGTAAGGATGGTGATCAATGTGGCAATTACCGCCCTATATCACTCCTTAACACCGATGTTAAGCTGCTGGTCAAGATCTTGGCCACTCGCCTCAAACCTTATGTCCCATCTCTTGCCCACTTGGATCAGGTGGGCTTTGTCCCGGGTCGGGAGGCACGGGATAACACCATACGGGTGTTAGATATATTGTCTTATGCACACAAGTCTCATGTCTCCATGGCCCTTGTTTCTACAGACGCTGAGAAGGCCTTTGACAGGGTGACCTGGCCTTACCTCTTTACGGTGCTTCGCCAAATAGGACTGGGCCCAAATAGGACTGAGGTTGGATCGAATCGCTATACTATAACCCTACTGCCAGGATTTCGGTGAATGGTTCCCTGTCCCAGCCGGTCACCCTGTCAAATGGCACCAGACAGGGATGCCCCCTGTCTCCACTTCTCTTCATACTAGGTATGGAATCTTTGGCCAACGCTATTAGGGGTAACCCTGACGTTAAGGGGATAACTATCGCTAATAGGGAGCACAAGCTCTCCTTATTCGCAGACAACATGCTGTGTGTCACGTACCTATACCCCGAAACTTAGAACGCCGCAACTTCACCCAGAGTGATACCAAATGGGAAGGCCCAAGTGGAACACCAAAGGCCGAAGAGGTATTGAGCAGCCAGAAGGCAGGGTATAGGCATATAAATAAAGGCAGTCTCTGAGGAGTAGACAGCTGTAGCGTAGACAGTGGAGGAAGCACCGGAACTGCAAAACGGAGTGTAGAAATCAAGCCAGGATTCGGTACACAGAGGAGTTAATCAGACAAGCCAGGGTTCGGTACACAGAGGAGTTAATCAGACAAGCCAGGATTACGGGTTAATCAGACAAGCCAGGATTCGGTACACTGAGGTGTTAATCAGACAAGCCAGGATTCGGTACACGGAGGAGTAAACAGAGTAGGAGCAAATAACAGCACTTCAGACTCGAAGACCACACAAGGGTAAAGTGCAGCAGACCTGCAGGCCTTTTAATTAGGAGCCACACCAAGCCACACCCCCGGAACTGCACTGGAGGTTGCTCAGGCAGCTACACCCTCAGTCATCTCCCAGCCTGGGCACGCCCCCTCCTATGACTCACACGCAGGTTGCTAGGAGACATGTGGCTAGAAGCAGCTACACTAGTTTTGCTGCTATGCCGCAAATACAAGGAACGGCGCCCGGACAAGGGTTCTCCGGGTAGGTAAGTTGTGACACTGTGTCTTTTGTCTGACCCCCAGAACTCCTTACCTCACGTTCTTGCAGAACTTGACATCTTTCGGAAGTTCTCTAATTATAAGATCAATATGGACGAATCGGAAATCCTGGGTGTCAATATGTCTGATCCGGCTAACTTGGCCTTGCGTAATCGTTTTCCCTTTAGATGGTGCGAGACTTTCATTAATACTTAGGTTTAAAGATCCTGAGTGACCTCTCGTTATTGTTTGACTTAAACTTCCTTCCTTTGCTTCATCAGGTCTCTGCGGACCTCTGTAAATGGGCGTACCCTCATGTGTCCTGATTTGGGATGGTGTCGGTCATAAAAATGAATCTCTTGCCTAGATTTTTATACCTTTTTCACACCCTCCCCATCTTTCTTCCACGCTCTTACTTTCGGAGGTGCCAGCGGGCTTTTATTAAATATATTTGGGCCTCAGGTTCCTCCCGATTAGGCTTTCATTACCTTACCCGCCCCAAATTGAATGGGGGTCCCAGACTTGGAGCTCTACTACCATGCGGCTCATCTCCGCAGGGTGGTGGAGTGGTCGATACTTGCCCCTAAGCAGTGGGTAGATATTGAGAATGCTGTGGTGCCTTACCCTTTCTATGCATACCCCTGGTTACCAGACTTACATAAACACGCTACTTCTCTCAAGCATGCCACCATCTCCCCTACGGTTAAAATACTTAAAAAATATATGTCTCTGCAGGCACTAACGTCCTCCCCCTCCCCTCAGTTCCCATTGTCTGGCAACTGGGATGTGTGCCTCGTAGGATATCTCGGTTCTCCCCTTTGCCCTCTGGTGTTCTGCGTTTTCACCACCTTGTTACAGCGGACGGTGTTGCATCTCTACAGCAGTTGCTTTGCTGGTCCCCTCCACTGGCACAAGACTCCTTTTTATATGCACAGCTCGTCCACTTCGTTACCTTCCTCCCTCGGGATGTTAATTACCGTAGACCTTTAACGGACTTTGAGTCCCTGTGCACATCTGGTCGGGAACCAGCCCACTTGATGTCAATATTATATGCTATGCTATGCTACTGGCACCGCGTGTAGCGGCTAAACCCTATTTTATAGGTTTATGGGAGGCAGACTTGCCCAGCCTCTCCTCCGCGGAGGACTGGGATAAAGTTATTCTTTTGATCCATAAAGGGGCAGTGGCAAGTAGGATACAGGAGGCCTCCTATAAGCTCCTAGTCAGGTGATACCGTGTCCCGCATGACCTGCATCGCTTCCTGCCACAGGTCCCTGACCTTTGTTGGAGGTGTCTGGCGGGTCCTGGTACGTTACTCCATATTTGGTGGGAGTGCCCTCTCGTGGCGCCCTATTGGACCATCATTGAACGGGTTGACAGGGAAGTTGGAGACCTGAATTATGTTCTGGCCCCGGAAGCTGCTTTATTGCATCATACTGACCTCTCCCTCGTTCAATATAAACATTCGGTGACGTTTCACATATTAAGCGCTGCTAAAGCGGTCATTCCTTGCTTCTGGAAGCAACAATGCACCCCTCCAATGCAGGCATGGGTTACTAGAATGCAACCTGTCTCCTATATGGAAGAATTGATTTGGTCTTCCAGAGGCAAAGCCCCCCAATATGAGCGTAGGTGATTTTGGTGGAAGAATTTGACTTCCTCTCCCGAGTTCCCTAGAATTTTGGGCCTCTCTCCATAGGAATTAATCCTACACCTACACAACACTCTGGCTTTTTGCCTTCTGAAGTTCTGCTTATAACTAAATAACTGATGGGTTGGCGGTATGCGTATTTATGTTTATGTTTTTTTGTTTTATGTTGTGGAATCTATGCTTACTGTTGTCATATAGGCTTCGACGGGGGATGTACGCTATTCCTCCTGAAAATTTGTGATACATACACATTCTAACCCATTTTTGTGCAGGTCCTGTTGTGCCTGCTTGCTGTATCTTTAACCATATGTATGTACTGCTTATATTTCTGTACACCTGTCAGAGTTTGTATCGCTACTGCTTACTTTTCATGTCTGTGGACACTGTCATTTATTTATTGTACCATCAATAAACAGAATTTGAGTTTAAAAAAAGAAGTATCTCAAGCCCTGAACCTGAAATTCGGAGAAAAAATTACACGTGCTATGCAATCACCAGCACTGAAAATGAAAAGGCTCAACGCTTTCTCAATAATGATCTGGAAGACATACCCTGGCCTGATTCAGAGTCAGTTTTTGAAACCACTGTGTCCAGCGTGATCTCAACAACCTCCAGTAGGCTAAGATCTGGTTCTAAGATGTCCAGTCAGTCTTCACTGCAGAAGAAACAAGAAGCAGCAGCGGAAGTAGCAGTCACGCAAGAGGTAATTAAAATAATGAATACACAACATCAATATGAGGAGGAAATTAGAAAACTTGAGGCAGAGGATGCAAGGTTAATAGCTGAGAGAGAAGCTCAAGAAAGGGAAATAGAAGCTGAGAATGCAAGAAAAAGAGCTCTATTTATTTCAGAAAGCAGCAGAATAAAAATTAAGTTGGAAAGGAAGAAGAAAGAAGTGGAACTAAAAAGGCACAATGCAGCACAAGCAAGGCTACATGTGTATGCTGAAAGTATCAAAAGTGAAGATGAAGAACAGCTTTTGGCTTCTCTTCCTCAGCAACCAAAGGAAGGTTATGTTTCTCAACCAAGCGCTCCAAGTTCTCTTCCTCAGCCATTCCTGCTCACCCAAGCAAGGGCTCCTTTGAACCAACCCCTTTATCCACATCAAAGGGTTAAATTCACCCAAGATCCTATTTCTCAATCAGCTATATTTACTACCTCTCATGACGCTTCTAATGACCTTCTGAAAGCACTCGCTGAAGCAATTACAGCCAATAGGATTCCAATTCCAGAACCTGCTATTTTCTTTGGAGATCCTCTGAAGTATAATGACTGGAAGTTGTCTTTCCAGACATTAATTGACCGCCAGAACTTTCCAACCCAAGAAAAGCTTTTCTTTTTACGCAAGTATGTAAGTGGCCCGGCAAAAAGAGCTATTGAAGGACACTTCATGGTTGGAACAGAAACCGCTTATTATGCCGCCTGGGACATACTTGATGACAGATTTGGAAATCCGTTTGTAGTTGGAAAGTCATATTGTATTGTACAGATCCCTGGAATATGTGAGCTGCGGACGTGTGGACGTGATGACGTGAGCGTGATCCGCAGCGGGGGGTGGAGCGCCGGGCAGCGACGGCAAGGAAGGTGTGGAGTGGCGGCCGTTGCTAGGAGCTGTTTTTCAGCCGTTTGGAGCCGCGGTGAGCCGCGGTGAGGATATGTGGCGACGGCCGCAATAGAAGCCGTGCCGCAGCAGGAGTTGCGACGCGGCGAGAGCCGGGAGCCGTGTACGGGAACGCGCCGAGACGCGCCGAGACCCATGGGGAAAGCCGCTTGGAGCCGATTTAGAGCCGCGGTGTGCCGCGGTGAGACTATGCCGGGAGCTGCGCCGAGACCCACAGGGAGAGCCGTGCAGCGGCGACCATGATGGGAGGTCAAGCCGTGGCGGCCGCAACAGGAGCCGAGCGGCGATGCCCTGGAGACCCATGGGAGGGAGGACGCGACCACTGCACCCGGACACGAGGAGGCTATGAGGAAGCTATATAAATAATGAGCAGCTAGAGATCATGTCCTCCAGAGATCAATATAAAAACAAGCTCTCGGCTGATAAATTTAAATGCACGAAGTACGTATGACTGTACGCCGTTTAGGCGCCAAGACATCAAACCACTCCCCCTCCTTGTATGCTTAAAATGGAGCAACTCTACTTCACATTCCTTCAAGTTGCGAGCTATGAAAGCTGTTTGCCACGAAGGACGAATTGGTACTTTATTCCACCCATTTCAACTATAATTATAACTCAAGCTTAAGAATATCGAAAGTTTGAAAAGAAGGGAGAAACTCTTGCTTGGGATAAACTGTGAGTAATATATTTCTTTTTACTCCCTACATAATATGAAGAACCTGTAATTACTCTATAAAGTAATATAGAGGGGGAAGAGTTAAAACAAAATTTATATTCAAAGCGTGCATTTATGGACTTTATTGATTGACATCTGTAGATACCAACACCTAACAGCTTAATGAAAATGCTTAACACTATGTTGCATGAGACTAAAGGGGAATAATTTGGAAGCCACAGGAATTGAAATTAAATACATATCAACTATTGAATGTTCAAGAGGAGGAGGTCTAGGGAGAGGAGACTATTCATAAAGAAATAATTCAACAATATACGTCCTAACTTGATTTGATAAAATATTTGTTACATGGATATATGGTTATAATGATATCATTTTGTGATATTAGAAGCCGGAAGTAAGCAAGGGAGGGGTGTACGGAGGAAGACCAAGGAGAGAAGGATAAGAAACAACATTAAAGCTAAAGGCCGGAACAGATAAATATTCCTAAAATATCAGAAAATACTATCTAATTAAGAAGACTATATTACTATTACCATCACGAAAACATCAAATTTACATCAAGAATGGGTCCAAAAAAAGATAAAGAAAAAGATAAAGCCTTAATACAAGATAAAAAACAAGAAAAAGGTAAACCTATAAATGATTACTACTCCCCAAAGACATACAGCCAGGACAACTTACAAATAAATAGAAGACTAACAATGGAGGAACGTAGAGAATCTTTACAGATGACCAAAATTCAAGATCAAAGCGGTGATGAGGAACAACTATCCGCTATGATAAATAATCTTTATAAAAAAATTAAAATTGATATTGAATCAAGTACTTTTGAAATAAAAGAGGATGTAGCTAAACTCTCCGAAGTATTAAGAACACATGAAGATGCAATAACAAAAGTTAAAGAAGAACAAATGATTATGCAGTCAGAAAACATAAAGCTAAATGCAAAGGTCAGAATCCTGGAAAAAAAACTATGCGATATGGAAGATAATCATCGAAGAAACAATATCCGTATAAGAGGAATTCCAGAATCAATCTCTCAAGAACAGCTTGAAATATACCTAATAGATCTTCTACAAGATACTCTTAAATTACAGACATTAAAACATATACCCATGGAGACCTTTTACAGAATAAGAAAGCCTAATCAAATAAGTAAAGATCTACCTAGAGATGTCTTCGTTAGATTTACAAATTATTATATAAAGGAACGATTTAATAGAGGAATAAGAGAGAAAACAACATTATCCGAAAAGTTTAAAGACTTGAAATTCTACCCAGACATCCCTCCACATATAAGAAAAGAAAGGAAAAAGTTTCAAGATCTCACAGTAATTTTAAGACAAAAGAACATAGAATATAGATGGGGATTTCCTATCAGTCTTAAAATTCCGTATGAAGGTACCATAGTTACTATAAATGACGTGGACTCTGGTTTAGAAAAGTTTAAAAAATGGGGTCTTATATAAGACCATGTTTATATATGTTTTTTTTTTTTTATTCTTTCTATTTTTACCTTTTTGATAAATATCTGACAATCGACACTAGATTAACACTATCACAATGAATATTTAATAACTATTTGAGATATATTATGAATGCACATACATAAATTTATATAGACTATCTGATATATAGTATGAGTACACATTCCACGTATATATATATAGCCGGAGACTATTACACTTTTTTTTTTTTTTTTTTTCTCTTTCCTTACATAGGATATTAATACACACGAAGATATAATTTTACATTGATATTAAATATATTAGTAAGATACTACTACACTTATAATTTTAGATTAATTTATCTATTTATTTTACTCACCTTTAAATACATATTATTAATATATATACACCTATATTCTCACCTATCACTTTTTTTTTTTTTTTTTCCTT
>VKOC01029618.1:0-11860 GCA_009364415.1 Spea multiplicata
CTTTATTTGTCCTGACTTCATTTTTATGCCTTGCTAAAGAAGCTGAGGGTAAAGGTGATGGACTGGCCAAGCATGTCTCCAGACCCTATTTAGCATCTGTGGGGCATCCTCAAATGGAAGGTGGGGGCACAAGGTCTCTAACATCCACCAGCTCTGCGATGTCATCATTGAGGAGAGGAAGAGGACTCCAGTGGCAACCTGTGAAGCTCTGGTGAACTCCATGCCCAAGAGGGTTAAGGCAGTGCTGGAAAATAATGGTGGCCACAGAAAATATTGACACTTTGGGCCCAATTTAGACATTTCCACTTAGGAGTGTACTCACATTTGTTGCCAAGGTTTAGACATTAATGGCTGTGTGTTGAGTTATTTTGAGGGGACAGCAAATTTACACTGTTATACAGGCTTTACACTCACTACTTTACATTGTAGCAGAGAGTCATTTCTTTAGTGTTGTCACATGAAGATATAATAAATTATTTACAAAAGTGTGAGGGGTGTACTCACTTTTGTGAGATATTGTACATCTTTTCACAGACAGCAACTACCTCCATCAGAACTTATATGCACTGAAATGTATCAGCAATCAATATACATGCCTGTACAATACTCCCAGAGTTTGGAACATCCTCGGGAACGGTTGCTTCGTAGCTACTCTTCAGAAAGATGGGCCGGTTGTCATTGATATCCAAGACAGTGATCAGAACGGTGGCTGTTCCTGTTTTTCTGTTACCTGCAGGTCCATTGTCTGTAGAGGACAGGGCCAATATTACAATTCCATAAAATAGTATGTGCCATTATATCATTGTCTTGTCTCATTTAAACTAGCAAGTACAATATTTGATTTCAGAGGGTTTCATCTGCTCCTTTATGTATAATTAAAATGAATCAGACTACGGTGAAGATATTTATGAAGCACTGCTAAAATGGAATGCATAAGGTCTCCTTGAATACTTCATTAGAATATGGAACCTGGAATATTGGGGATCACTCCTATTTTAAGTATGACTCCAAATGAACAATGTAAATTACTCCTTACCTATTGCTTCCAAGACAAGGTGATAGGAAGGCATTGTTTCACGGTCAAGGTTCACTACTGTCCTTAAGACTCCATCCCGAAATCCCACCATGAACTTCCCATCTTGGTTCCCACCTACAATTGACATCATTGATAATGAGGATTTAGTATTGGTCAAAGCCTCAATAACACATTGAGATGTTAAGGCACACACTCGTATTTATTGGTTCATGGAAAAGTATAATTGAGACATTTCATTTAAATCACACTTGCTCAGGTAAGGTCACAGTGAAATCTGCTGAGTTGGAAGGCTAGAGAGGACCATCTCACAAGCATAATTACATAGCCTCAGCATATTGTACTTTGTGATTACTTCACATTTGTTGAAAGCAAGTTTCTTGATTGCTAAATAAAACGGTCATTTTGAACAATGTTGCAGCTAAATAAAGTATTTATACAAATGCAACACAGTAGAAAGCAGATGAAATGCAATAAGTGAACTACTGTAAGTGTTTGAATAGGTGGTAGTTATGACAGGTACAAAAGTACCGTACTTAAGATACAGTAAGTGCTAAGAACCTGCCCCGAACAATGTATTTGATCACACCTTGCATCCTACAAACTTCATATGAGGAACACAAACCACCCAAGTATTAAATAGCCTAGATATTAAAGAAGGTGTATCAGACATTCTACTCAAAGTCTATAATCTTAACAGTCTTATTAGCACAATTTTAGAATTGTGCTAATAATAATAGGTGATATGGGATATATGTACAAAAACCTAAATGTGAATTATTTTACATTAAAAAAAAAAAAAAAAAAAAAAAAAAAACAAATGCTCATTAGGAATTTGTTCCATTGTGGTTTTGTATGAAAGTTACACAGACCCCCAATGTATCGGCGAGCAACACAATAATAAATGTCATCTTTAAAACTTAATGCTTTTAAAGACAGGCGTTTGACATCTGTAATCTATGGATTATATAGGACCTGACACGTTATTTGTTAAATATGCATAAATCCAACAATGCCAAACGCCTGCTCAGATAAGAATCATTAGGCTCCAAGCACTAAGTGAAAATGTGTGTTTATTGTAGCAGAAGGGATAGTATAATTGACATGGCGCTATGCACACTAATAATTATGTCTCTCACCTTAGAAACATTTAAATAGAGTTTTTCGAACAAAAGTAATTGGGAAATGAGTAGCAGCGTGCTGTCAAGGAAATTAAGAGCAAAGGTGTTAAGGAAACTACAGGTCTCGTTATTAGGGCACAAATCAGATTCTGGCAAAGTCAACACCGATTCCATAATAAGTAAGATAAGGGCCTCTGTTACACATTTTGCATATAGTTACTGTTTGGAAAATTAAATCACAAGTTGCCTAATCAGCATTACATTAAATGTGCGAAGTGGCATCTTGTGTATGAGAATTTACTAGGATGGGTAGGATTGACTTAATGATAAATGCAATGATGAAATCACATGCGTCTAGGGTTAGTGGCATCTGGGTGCAGTTTTCCTTCAGTGGTCCTCCCTCGTCCAGTTAAAAACACACTAACATGCACACACACTCTAACACCATATACTCAATCTCCCTTTCTCTTAGGGAACACAATACACTCACACACTCTAATACAATATTCTTGCATATACTCCCTCTACTTCTGTTTTTCGCTCATCTCTCCTCTGTTCCTTTTCTTTGCCTTTTTTCTCTGAAATGCTTTTGACTTGATAAAGGGAGGACTCCCGAAAGCTTGTCTATTATTTTAAATACTGTTAGTCCAATAAAAAAGGTATTACAAGATTCTGCAACATTCTGTTTTTTGCATTCGTATACAGATCTAAAAAATGTTGTGATTTTTGGTAGTTATCCGTTTAGCAAATATTTATATAAAGTGCATTTGATGTCATTTTATCACCCATTATGAATCAGTTAAGATGCAGATACACAGTGGTGAAACCGCAATACCACAAACATTCTAAAAGCTGCAGGAAAAAAAAATGCAAAAATTAAAACAAGTACAGCTTATGAATGCTGAGATCACAAGCTCAACTTGTATAAATTGCATTCAGCAAGCATTTCAAAGCATATCATTATTATTATTCCTGCAGGAAATAACAGACCATCACAACCTAAGAATGTTTAACAAGGATAATAAGTTTGGTTAAGAAGTAAGAGGTTAGCTTAAAGTATATATTTTTTCTGGTGACAACTACAAACATAGTATACATGTTACCTGTTGCAAACATTTTTTACTACAAATGGTTTTTCTTTGTGTTTCAGAAATATTTTCCTATGAACTAATCAGATTTTGTAGATATATAAACTGAAGCTTTCTTCTTTGGTTCTGGTGATGATTCTTTCCTTTGCTTTTATTGAGTGAAAAATAGATATATCTCAAGAATGAGGCAGGCTCACCGATCACCGGCTGTAACTACCCATGTCCACCAGAGGGCGCTACCAATCAGCTTACTTGTAGCAAACTTTGCAATCACATAAATCAATTAAAACAACACACATTCTCTGTATCTCAAATTTACCAAAATAACGTGACCCTCTCAGTGTTTCCTTCTAGACAGTGCCTTGCAAAACTACCCTGAACATTTATCAATGCTCTCATATTCATTTTATACAAACGGTGAAATTTCTTTCTGTATATTTTATTTTAAAAAAGTTAAAACTGAAAATCAATTCTACTTAGCACATTGATTTTAGGTTGGAAATATGTTTGCATAAGTTCCACACATTAACCCCATCATGACCAAAGCATGTCCTCTATAACTAGCTACAGGACTTGCTCACAGGAGAGTTACAAGTGGTCTAATAGGACCCCTGGTGTGCATGCTTCAAGCAGCCAAAACTTGCACAAAAAAAATCAAACAGAGGAGCTCTGCAGATTTTTCTAAATGTAAATGCTTTATTTTTCCTTAAATAGTTCAGATTCAATTGGATAAAAAAAAAAAAATTATCATCCAGCATGACACTTTGGGGGTCTATTCACTAAATAGGGAAACTTTACAATGTTATCCAAGGTCCAACACAAGTGACCTTCTGTTGCAACAGCTTGGCTAGCACTATACAATGTATAATTAAATTAGTAAGATATTTCTGTGTTTACTTGTTCATTGAATTATGCATTATACCTGACCAACTTGCTTCTCTAGCATGCTTCCATGCTAGAGAAGTCTTGACCCTTTAAAACTAATATTTCAGCGAGAGAGATAAACCACAGTTTTAGTGAACAAATGGAGGTCCATGGAGGAACAGGCTTTATTGGCATTCCCTTGAGGAATCAAGGGGAATGCTCCTTTAAGTAAGAGTGGCCCTTCTCAATCGCAACAAAACATAACCACATCATGTGCATAGGTTTTCCATTTACTTTGGAAACAAATGGGCAAACATAAAAAAGGTACATTAATCACCAATTTCAAGATATAAAGTTACCAAATTTGAGAGTATCCATGGGGCCACTAATGAGAAAACCACTCTGAACTACACAATAGCCCTGGAGATGAAAGGCTAAAGTTTTAAAATTTAAAACTCTAAACCAATTCCACCTTATTCCAATCACTACAAAGATTTTTTGTCTATAACACAAAGCTCTCTAAAGTCTATTCACTAAACTATCCATGTGCTAAGCTCAAAGATCCTGAACTCTCAAGTTTACCTTATATATATTTCATGTAACCACACAGTCTTAAGGTTTAAAATACCACATAAGGCTGAATTCTTTTTAGAAAGTGTAGTCCTTTTATTAAAAAGGTCTTTAAAACAAACAAAAAAGAAAGCCTTGCTCTCTGAGCACTTACTGACAAACAACAACTAACTATCGTTGGATGGCTTACCCGCTACCAACAAAAACATTCAACACAGACCTTTTTGCTTTAGGAACCGTTCAGCAGATTTGTTACGAGAAAATGCAGTCTCACTCACTGCTTGTATATTTCTCACCTGAATAATTCACAGGGCTCCTTTTAGTAACAGCCCCCTGGTGCTCATTGGTAACAGGTGAGTAACTATCTGGGATAACCAGAACTCCTGGACTGGCTTCATCACCTGCTGCAAGTAAACTGTGGGGTGGAGCACTGGCCCTCCCTTCTCTCCAAATGCTCCCACTCCAGCGGACCCAAACGTAACTACAACATTACCATTATTTTTTGCCGGTAACAAAACATTCTTCCTGGGTTATCAAATACATTTGCCTGCAGTATTTTGTGAAGAACTATATGTGTTGTCAAACCACCATGCCCTGTTCCCTGTCACAATATATATATATATATATATATATATATATTATGATATAAATAAAACCTACTGAACATAAAGCCCTCTACAACCCCCCTAATTCATTAACTAAACGTAAGCTGCTAAATAAACAAACATACACATAAACAGAATAGAAACAACTTTGTTTAATTATATTTAAACTTGCATTGTCCTAGTATAATTGATTTTGAGGTTTTAACTTTTTTTAAAATTAAATACAGCTAGAAAAAAAGGTCCAGGGTGTGACCATCATCATGAGTAGGGGAGTTAATATGTTGTTGGAGATCAAAAGAGGAGGTAATAGAAATAAATTTTGAAGCATATTTGCAACATTTGAAGAATATTTGCAACATGTTGCCATTTCACTGTAATTTAAGTCGGAAAGAAGTGGCCAATCTTTCAGACATTTTCGATTGGAGGCAAGGCTAAGACTTAACCAAAGATAAGTATTATTTAAGAGAAAATTCTGTTTAGCATATATGGATTTATTTAAGTTATTTATTTAATATAGGTAGGTCATTACATACCAGTTAGCCTGCTCCTTAAGTTTAGGGTCCCTTCTGATTGCTAGCTAGTAAACGCTTGACAGGTTAAGGAAATATCAACATGGGTCACAAGGTCCTGCACAATTGCACCCCTTAAGTCATTAGAGGCCCAGCTCCTCACTTTTCTTCATGGTCTCGTGAGGGTAACACAGCAATCCGTTTTTTTGTTTGCATAAATCTATTTTACCCAGTGCACTTCTTGAGGACATACTGTAAACAGCTCAGGGTTGTCAGAAGTGTCATCTCATATCTCTACAAGTGCCGACCAAAGGGGAGCAGCAGAAGGACTATATGTGCTTTTCAGAAGAGATTACGTGCCATTAAGAACATCAAATTCCACAAAGCAAACTTATTACAAGTTATTGTGAGAAGTTTAGGGAAAGAGAGATGGCAAAGTTTGATATCATACCTGTTATGAAATAACTTAGCTCAGCATTCAGTCCCGTGTCAGCATCTGTACAGTTCAGCCGTGCCACCACAAAATCTCGAGGAACATTCTCGGGGAGTGAGATATTGTAAAAAGTTGGGAAGAAAGTTGGACTCTCGTCATTGATATCTATAACTATGGAAGAAAAACAAAGATGTGAAGAAAAGGTAACTCTCAGTAACTCTCAAGTGTACACAAATGCATTACATTATATTACAAAATTATTATTCAAAGTATTATATAATTCTATAATATTGTTTACGGTTTATTCTGTATATTTAAATAAAATATTGCAATATATGCTATACAAACTATTTAAATATTGCTTCCCATTTATATTTTATACATAAAATAGTGTACAGCAAAAAATATACAGAGGGAGTAATGCACAACCTAAAAAAGCATAAAAGGCATAAAGTTCCCGGGTTCTCCTAGAATAATAATGACCAATAAGTACATAAAACAAAGAAAGAATTCAGTGCATACCCAGCGAACAGCATTCAAAAACCACATATCTAGGTACGCTTGCAAAGTCGCCCTTCAAATGTCATATTGATGTCAGCAAGGTGAAATGTCAAATATAATGCTGCTCAGCTTTTTATGTGAACACCATTATATAATAGTACACTGCCCCTATTATATTCAACATGTAATGATTAGGGAAGATGGTGCTAGGGATGTATCTGGTATTGGCAGATAGACAGGATTGGATATATGACGCATTTCCCCAGCACCATGTCTGCAATATCAAATGAAAATCTAATTACAAAGGGACTCTTAGTCATTACCCCGAACTGTAAGCGTGCTGGTGGAACTTTTGGATGGAGTTCCTGAGTCACTGGCTACCACGCGTAGATAATATTCTGCTGTCCTCTCCCTGTCCAGTAAAGCTGTGGAGGTGACCAGTCCATTAGTGCTGTTTATAACAAAATCCAGACGCGGCATGCCCACCTGCATGCGATATGTCACTAATCCGTTTAGACCTTCGTCGAGGTCAATCGCCACAACCTATCAAAAGAAAAACATTAAGGGCTAAATAAACATTAAAACATATCAACAAGCATCACTGACTAGACACACATTGAACAGATGGATGTAAAGTATACAAAGTAAAAAATATATCTATTTGAATTCAGGGTAGGGGAGAGGATATCTAACATGATTACCATGGTATACGATTGCATGACCTAGAGTTAAGGCCTTTTATTTGTATTACTAGCTGTCTTTGTTGATCCTCAACAAGATCTACTTGTCACACAAAATAAAATCAGAAAAAATATCAATATTTTTCACTTCATTTTCATATTTATTGTTTGAAAATAAAGTTTAAGAAGAAATAAAAGTCTTTGTTGTGTATTTGTGCAGCATGGATGAAAACTATCTGAATGTGCAGTCATGCATGTAGTTGACTATTTACCTGGAATACAGATGTTCCTACTGAAGTTCCTTCTACGATTTCAGCAATGAATGGTACGTTCTGAAACGTTGGATCATTGTCATTTAGATCCAACAAGTTCACCATAACCGTAGCACTGCTTGTAGCACGAAGAGGTGGTCTACCAACTGCCCAACAAAGAAATGAAAAAGGAAAAATCTAAAAACATATCCTAAATCTTTTTCTCAATAGAAAATAAGCATACGTATTGGCAATTCCACCACATTATATATGACAATATATTGCTTAGCCCACTGTTATGTCAAACTACTCTATCTAATGCCGAAATAGCTCTTAACATAGCTCTATGATAAGAAATACACTATTGTGGTATCTAAAGAAATCTAAGTCCCACACTCCTAGGTAAGTTGCTCAATTTAGTATTTTATTCTTTATAAAGTACCAGCGAATTGAGTAACTTACCTTGGAGTGTGGGACTTAGATTTCTTTAGATGCAGCTTTAGGGTGCTTGTCGTGCACCTGTCAGTGAGACTGCTGTGTGGGGGATGTTGGTGTGCAGTGCAGAAAGTACCTACGCTATTGTGGTACCTTAATTAGCACAACTCTGACAGATAAACACAGAGTAATGCACCTGTACTCATCTGAGGAGAACCTGAAAACATGAGCTTTAAGGGTGGTAATCCTCTGTGTCATATTAAGGGGGTGCTTTCCATATCATACTAGTTTAACACATTTTATTCAATATCCAGTAACAGCTCCTTGTGATCTTACAGAAGTCATTTTTTATTTTCTTATACTCATGCTTTATTTTTTCTGTAAACAATATGCCGAAGTTGAGCCAAACGAGGAGTTTTGGAATAAGTGGAGGACAGGAACCTACGGTCTGTGACAGAGACTATGATCCTTCTCATCATTTCAGCATCTACTGGATTGGGGTTCTCTCGATCAAGCACAACTCCTGTTGTCCGAATTTTTCCTGTTGTGCTATTCAGGGTATAGAACTTGTTGGAAGGGTTGATGCTGTAGAGTAGTGTGCCATTTTCAGCCAGGTCTGGGTCAGCTGCTACCACCTGTTAGAGAAAAATTGGATAGAAAGTAGTAATTCAAAATTAATCTTAAAGTTTATTAGCCTCCGTTAGTCCCACAAATAATTATACCACAGGAGAAAATCATTTTGTTACGGAAAATAATCCATGAAAATGATCCTTTTGGAACATTGTGTATCCAATTTAGTCCTGATGCACATTGCACTCTTCCAAAATCAAGCTACTACTTTATTGTAATGACATTACCTGTGACCGGAAATTGAGGAACTTGAACACAAATAAATTCCAAACATAAAGAATTAAAAATGCCAGTAAAGACTGCTTTGTTTGCAAATATTATTACACCAAAGTAAACCGTGATGTAATAGAAAAATATGCTGATGCTTTTTGTGTTCAGCTTGCAATATTTAATTTTATTGGCATTTTATTCACTGGCTTTCTCTGCATTCTGTTTTTGAGTGGACTGTATAGTACACATAACACATGCTGTCTGACAGATATGTCTTGGGGTTTATCATTGCTAGGCCACTTGTGCAAATTTACCCCTGAGGTGAATTCTTCAACCTCTTCCCTGAATATATGAGGGACTTTGCCAAGAAGAATGCAATGCATTGTATCTATGACTCAAATCTAAACGATGGACATCTGTATCTGATACTTGTGAGGTGGAGAGCTGGAATATGATGTTGTATCTTGTGCTCAATAGATATGACGGTGGCCACCGGGGTAGTTCCAGGGCACCTGGATATGCTCAGAATTACTCTGTGGGCCAAAGGTTTTTATCTCTAACTTAACCTCTCTAGGTGAATGGAAATAAGATCAAGGTCTAATTGTCTGAATCAGATTACTTTAAATTCTAACAAACACGAGAAGAAAAAAATCCCCAAAAAGGCTAGAGAAATATTCTTACTCTTAGTGAGAAAGACTATGTATACAATTAAAAACTGTTATCTATGTCCAGCAACATGGATGAAACATGTCGGTGACCACTACTATTGAGTTTTATATATTTTTTATTTTGGTTGTTTTTGTCCTGTGTCATGGATAATTTACTGCTATTTGTACTATTGGAATTAAACAGTTTTTAATTGTATATGTAGTCTCTCTCACTGTTCTTAAGAGTAGGAATATAGAGTAAGAATACAGCCTTTCTGGGGGGTTTTCTTCTCTTATTTGTTTGATCTAATTGACAGTCTGAGGCACCGTACTCAAAAAGTAACAGTTGCTATTGCAGTGGGGTTGCTCCATACTCCATACTCCATAATTTATTTTCTACACTGAAAATACATAAAGCTCTCCATTAGCATCATTCTTACCTGAATTCCATACCTGAAAACCTATACAGGCAAGTGGGCCAATTAGAACACTGAACTATAGAATCTGATGGCAGATAAGAACCAACCATTCAACCCACCTTTATCAGTCCTTGGTCTCATCTTAGATTTAGGATAACTTTATGCTAACCCTGTGTATGTTTAAATCTCACTGTATTAGCCTCTACCACTTCTGATTGGAAGCTGTTCCACCCTCTTAAATTTAAACCTCTGACCCTCCGGTTTTAGATGATGGCCTCTGAAATAAACGTCACTTTCGCACATGCATAAGATACAGCTATTTAGATCTACAAATGGATACATACATGGGGAGCAGGGTCCCTTAACAAAGCCTGCAAAGAGGGGCAGCATTTAGGGTTAAATAACTGACTGGTAATTGCAGCATCATCGGTTACTCTTTTTTTGTAACTTTTTCTTGTAATGATCCCTATCCAAAATACAGAGCATTTAGTTAGTCTCTCTATACTCGCTACTAAGTGTTTAATGCTTAAAATGGGTTGTTTACTTTATTTTATAGTAATTGATCAGGAGAAGTATCACTTTAATTAATTTCCAGACTCTGAATTATAAATCCTTTGCAAACAATTCAGGCTGGTGTGGGTTTTCAAGCACTTAAAATGGCTCATTTACTTCACAGAGTAGGAATGCTATGTGTTTTACATGAGCAGTTTAATTTAGGAATGGATGCTGGTATGATTTAACAAGACTACTGTATATAAGTGAACAGTTATGGGAAAAAAGAAAATATTATAATATAAAACGGAATAACAGGGACAGTCTTAATACCTGACTGCCCAGACTGCGGTCTTCAACTGAAGACGCAGTACACAAACGCCGGTCCTGAAGGGGTTAAACTCTGTATTTGTCAGTGTATGGTGTTTCTGTGTGTGAAGGGAGTGCCAGTGTGCAGTGCAACAATGAGTGTATGTGTGTTAGCATACAATGCTAGACTGTGTGGGGTGTCAGTGTACAGTATTAGAATGACCATCTCTGTCTTTGGGGTGTCAGTGTATTAGTATTAGACCGTGTTGGGTGTTTTTTTTTTAATGATGTTAGAATGAGAGTGTGGGGGATCAGTGTATTGTGTTTGAGTGTATAATAGTGTATGATACAGTGTCTCAATGTATGGAGTGAGTGTATGTGAATATGTCAGTATACAGTGACTGGGTGGAGAATCCCTGCATAGTGCTGAGTGTGTGTGTTAGTGTACATTGTTTTAGTGCCAGTGTATGGTGTTAGAATGTCTGTTAATGTAGGGTGTTAGACTGAGTGTGTGTGTGATTGTATAAAATGTTAGAATGTATGTTCCAGGCAGGGGAGGGCTGGCAGCCTAGGGCAAGTCTAGTCATGTGGCCCGTTGCGCCACCAAATCAGCATACCATCCATGCCCATCTTTTCCTGATTTTCTAACGCATATTGATGTAATGTGATGGGACTGGGAGTAAAATAATTTATGTTTAATACATTAAAAAACAGCTAATCTTTGTAACAAAAAAATGGAAAAATTGGACCCTAGGCATTTCCTTGGGCCCCTGCCACACTGACCATTGATTAGGGGAAGACTGTGAGAGTCAGTACAGTCTTCCCTCCTCCTGACCCTACTGTGACATTGAAAGGTCCTCTCCCATGTAATCATCCCCAGAGTCCCTTTGTCCCTCATTCACTAAGCCACACCTCTCTTTTACTTACTCCCTGTAGTTCAGGTATATATCAAATAAACAACACATGTAAACAGGACATGCATGTATAGATCAACTGAATAAGATATACAAACCCTGTATACATAAATAATGTATGGAAGCATAGCATAGCAGATACAGATCAA
>VKOC01029621.1:0-19115 GCA_009364415.1 Spea multiplicata
TATGCAAATAAATATGTTCTGATATATAAACAAATATATTTAATGTCAATGATATGTAAGCTCCAAGAATTCTGTAGCATTCATATGACAAACCTGCAAGCATCGGTTCTTCTTTGGTATAAACAGAGGCACAAATGTATTTAAAACGTCTGCCTTCTGATCTTTGCTAACCAATTTACCAAGACTTCAACGGGCCTACAGTTTCTGTCCTTTGTCATTAGTGTATTTACTACACTTTACTACCGGCTGTCATTTGCTATCATTTAACCATTCTAATTGTCCTTTTGCCATTTTTGTTAGAATCTTTGTATTTTATACATAATATTCATATAAGTTAAATATATTTCCTTCTACTATATGTGTTCTATAATAACACAATAATACACAAATATCTTATTGACAAACTCATATTTGATATAATTCTCTTCTTAGGTCTGCAGAGTATACAATTACATAAATATAGGTATTTGTGAAGCATTACTTTACCGTAAACCATTCTAAGACTTATAAGAAATAATAAAAC
Source organism: Spea multiplicata (assembly GCA_009364415.1). Classification (NCBI taxonomy): domain Eukaryota; kingdom Metazoa; phylum Chordata; class Amphibia; order Anura; family Pelobatidae; genus Spea; species Spea multiplicata. Next base: position 524 of record VKOC01029621.1, read on the forward strand.
AAATTATTGTTTTGAAATACAGGTTAGACTTGCTTATTCTACTAATGCACTTATTATAATATTAATGTTACTGTAATTTGAGTGCTTTGACGTATCAGGTGTGACTTAGCCTTAATATGCTGTCAAGTCTTGTGTATATATTTACAGTATGTATTTGCAGGTCACAGTATATAATTCCATAAATATAGGTCTTTGTGAGTCATCACTTTCATATAAACTATTCAAAGACTTATAAAAAAAAGTATTTGATTCAAACAGGTTAGACTTGTTTATTCTGAAATTCAAATTAATAATAACTCTACATAATTCAAAAGCAAATAAAATGTATTCCCTGATATAGGCACAAGAAGAGCAAAACAACTCGTACCAAAATCACTAGGAAATACCCTGCACCTTTTATTATTGAGGTACTGTTTACTGCTTCATAATTGTTTGCAATTAAATCCTCTTTCCCACCATGTCTAATTATTTTTCCCATAACATGTTTTAAGGACTGACTAAAGTAAGCTTATATACTTGCCATTCACAACTATGTGTTTATAGCGACCCAACGTTGTGACAAGTATTCCATCTCCATTTTCGCTTCTTTACGTGACAACTGGCAGGAATGATAAGAGTAACATTTCATTAAACTGTACTTTGGTGATATGTTGGATTTTTTAAGCACAAATCAATATGTGACATTTGATGAGTCTTGGTTTTCTGACAATGGTTGGTTAAGATATCTATTGTACATTCCATTACGGCAATTGAACCGATATTACACAGACTAGATTATTCTGATACCACTAAGGATTTTGAATCTTAAAAGTATAGTGTACACTCTCACTCTTTGCTAATAAAGGTTGTTAGGTATGACTAAGACAGCCCTCAGCATTTGGAAGGGTTAGGGCAAGAACAATTGGCAGGACCCCATTATCATATATGGCATATATGATAAGCCAAATGGACCTTCAACTCTCCCACATTCTTTTGTGTAAATGTTATATGTACATATATTTGTCATGATACTGACAACTGTCATATATTTGTAGCTTCAGATTCATGGAAACCTGCTTGTGCAACTAATATCTCAAAATTTGAGGTTTAGTTTGTTAAAATGTATTTCTTAAAATGCATATATTTTTTATCTGCATAAAAAACATTCAATATTCCCTTTTAAATAGAACATTGCTGCCAATGTTGTCTATGAAGCTGGCATGTCTACATATTTGATTTTTGATAACTGTTAGCAATGGGTGTGTCTGAAACATCTAAACTTAATAATTAGGAGGGGTGTCCGCATACTTGTGATCATATGGTGTAGATAGTAACTAGCATTTGGAGAGTAGGGTTCCTCCATTACCATTTCTTTTATTTCTTAGATCAGAGGTAAGTTGAAACAGTGTTAGATGACCATTATTAACGTGGTTTCATCTCCCTTTAGCCTTTTTTAGTTGTAAATGTTATGTTGCTAATCTTTTCTTGCCCAAATTGCTTTTAAGTGACAAAGTGTAAAATCTGTCCTCTAAAAGATCTTTCCTAAATGCAGACTAGTCACAAAAGTAATATAAATAAACAAATACTTAATTTTTGTAGATATGTGGGTAATTTCTTCAGTAAGGTGACATCTGTGTCTCGTAAATATAAATATCTATGTATTCTATATGAAAGAAAAAATAAAAGAACCAAATTGCACTCTATGTCTAGAATTCTCTAGACACAGCACGGAGTAAGATTGCTCTACACGGAATATAGGACTGTGTGGTCTTTGGGTTTTACGCTCTATTTGAGCTACTATTCTGGTATCTTATAAAGTCAACAGAATATTTTACACTTTCAATTAAGTGTGTTTTTAGATTATACTATGTCCATTTTATTATTTTACATGAATTCCTCCCCCTTAGCATTTGTGAAGAAGCGGTCAACCCTGATATGGAAAAGAGTGGTGCAATTGCCCCAGGCGGCACTTTTGAGGAGGTGGCACTTTGCTGCCCCATGCATTAGCGTACCTAAAGGGGGGATTGTAGACGTCTACGTGGCCCGACGCCCACCTAACGCGAGCCCGCAGCTTACTGATGTGATGTCCGCGCACTGTATGAGGAAACTCTTTCCCTGCACAGGGGGAGCAGGAACGTAGGCAGGAATAGAGTTTCCTCATACAGTGTGTGTGGGCGCCACATCAGTAAGTTGTGGACCCGCGTTAGGCGGGTGTCGGGACGCATAGACATCTGCACAGCCCCCAGGTGATGCTCAGCCAGGCCCCCGCACCAGTGAAATCAGCAAGAGGGTGCAGAAGAGTGAATGGGTGATTGAATGAATGAAGTTAGTAGTGAGTAAGTTGGTGTTTAGGGGGGAAAATGGCAAAGGTAGGCTGATTAAGGAGGCAGAGGTGGCACAGGCAGGCTGATTGGGGGGCAGAGGTGCACAGGCAGGCTGATTAGGGGGGCAGAGGTGGGCACATGCAGTCCTGATTAGGGGGCACAAGGTGGCACATGCAGGCTGATTAGGGGCAGAAGTGGCGCAGGCAGGCTGATTTGGGGCATAGGTGGCACATGCAGGCTGCTAAAGGTTGGCACAGACAGGTTGTTTCAGGGGCAAAATTGGCACAGCCAGGCTGTTTCTGGGGCAGACTTGGCACAGGAAGGCTGTTTCAAGGCCAGACTTGGCACAGGAAGGCAGTTTCAGGGCAGCAGTGGCACAGGCAGTTGCTTCAGGGGCAGCGGTGGCACAGGCAGGCTACTTTTAGGGCAGTGTGCACAGGCGACACTGTTTCAGGGGCAGCGGTGGCACAGGCAGGCTGCTAAATGGGCAGCGGTGGGAAAGCAGGCTGTTAAAGGGGCAGTGGTGGCACAGGCAGGCCTTTGTTTTAGGGGCAGAGGCCTTACCACGTTAATGTCTGGCTTAGTATATAGTAATAGGGGTTATGCTGCACTACTGTCAATGTCTGGCTCAGTGTATGGTGGTGGAAATTATGCTGTACCATATTTGTTCAGTAAATGTTATTTATTTTAAATAACGTATTTGTTCAAATAGAAGAAGACCCTGATTATAAGATGACAACCCAAAATTTTAATATTAATTTAGGAAAAAAAAGAAAAAGCCTCAATATAAGACTACGCTAAAGTTTTACTAGTAAATATTAATTCACATGTAAACTATTTTTTTCATATTTAATAAAACTATGATTGAGAAAAATGATTTTTTGTTTTTATTTCCTTTTATTTGCCACTATGCCCCGGTTACGCATATCTGCCACCCAGATATGATTTATATCCAACCCTGCCCCCAGATCTGCCTTTTAACCCCCTATTTGCCACTCTGCCTCCCAGATATGCCTTATACCCCTATATTCCACACTGCCTCCCTGATATGCCTTATAACCCCATATATGTCACTCTGCCTCCAGAAAACCATTGTACCCCCTTGCCACTCTTAACCCCTCCCCTGACTTACCAGTGCATCCCTTTACTTGTGACCCGTGCTTCAGACTCCCTGGTGTCTAGTGGGGCAGCTGGTGGAGGTCTGTGCGATGTAGACCTCAGCTGCTGGTGGCCAGTACTTCTGCCGGGGCTTCTATGGTGGAGCGCTGACATCACATGACTTTCCAGTGTTCCACCATAGAAGCCCCAGCAGCGGAGGTTGTCCCCATCCTACAAACGTTCACCGGCTGCGGGATGCGCACAGGCAACCTCCACTGCTGCTGGCACTTCTATGTCGGGGCACCAGAAGGTCATGTGATGCCGGCGCTCTATCATAGAAGCCCCCAGAGGAAGTGCCATAGAGGAGGATCTAGGTCCCCTGCAGTGTTGCGGGGGATCTGGATCTTAGTCTTGTAGTCAGACCTCTATTTGAGGTCTGATTAGAAGACGACATCTAATATAAGACGAGGGGTATTTTTCAGAGCATTTGCTCTGAAAAAAACCTTGTCTTATAATAGAGCAAATACGGTAATAATTTAATTCATAATTTATTTTTTACAGTAAAACAATTGTGAAATAAATATTCTTGCCAACATTAATTATTTTTTTGTGGGGGGTGTGCCACATACAGGATCCGCCCTGGGTGCCAAATACTCTAGGTAAGCCCCTGGCCCCAAATAAAACATTTGGATGTCTGCGGACCTAATGCATGCTGTGCTGCGCAAAGCATCTTCTCCTACGTGATTGGAGGTCAGCTCTCAAGTGGCAGAACGGGGGCGTGAGTTTCCTGGAAATCGCGGTGACATCAGGTGTCACTTAGAGTGAATCCTGGCCCAAAACATTTTATTATTATATATTTTTGTCAGGTACCTACCTCTCGTGGCCTCTGTACCTCTGGTGCGCACTAGGAGGAGGCTGCACGGTCACATCGCGGTGTGTCGGTCTTCCTCATGGTGGCGGTTGCCTTCCTCCTCCCCTAGTTCTTCACTCCCTATGTCCTCGCAGGGAGCTGGAGACCACGATGATGGAGAGGCGTGGCTGCTAAGAGAGGAAGCAGCGCTTTCGTGTGCTGTGAATGCCGCCTCCCTTAACCCCTGTTGACCCCTGTTTGTTGATAGAACGAGCAGGGACAGAGCTTCTCCTTTGACCCCTTCAGCTATTGAACAAGCAGGGGCAGAGCTACAGGGGAGGAGCCTGACAGTCCTATAAACGCCCTTGGAACCATGATGGCGGTGTTCAGGTATTCAGAGCTGCTGAGTTGAGTCTCCCTGCTGCTGTTTTCCTGTTCTTTTAAACCATGCTTTTTTGACTTGGTTTGTGCCCCGTTTGTGCCCCGTTTTTTGCGTGACCTGGATTGCTTCTTGTCTGCCCTTTGCCTCTGACCCTTGGACCGTAAGATGGATTATTGCTTGTATGCCTCTGACCCGTTACCATTTGGGACTGGTTCTTGTTATCTGTTTCACCACATGGTGGTGCTCCCTTCATTGCCTCCAGCCTTCATAATAAAGTTAACATTAATTAATTGCATGTTTAATTGCAAGTTTAATTGTAGTTTTAACTATCATGGATATAATATAATGGATATGGGACGGTTTTTGCGGCAATATATTTCTCCTCATTTGAAGTCCATGCTATCTGACTATTAATCCCATCTCCTTACGCATTGCTGGCTTGGCTAACATCTTTCTTGAACACTTTTCCTCATGGTTTCCTCTCTTCCTCTCCTCTGATGTTCTGTTATCCTTGGGGACTTCGACATACCAGTTGACACCCCACTGAGTCCCATGACTTCGCAATTTTTTTCTATAACCTCCTCTTTTCATCTCACACAACATATAAACTCCCCTATTCATGATGATAGTCACAACCTAGACCTTATTTTTTCTAGCATGTGCTCTCTTACTAACTTCTCTAATTCCCCTTTCCCCATCTCTGACCACCACTTCCCTTCCTGCTATCTAACCTTGCCTTACTCGCTCCCTTGCACCCCAACCTTGCCTAACCAGAGACATCAGCTCTATTAGCCTTCAGAAATTCTCAACCAATTTGCTCCCTCTCCTCTCATCTATCTCAAACATGTTGTGCCCTAACAATGCTACCTCTCTCTATAACTCGACCCTTATATCTGATCTTGAGTATGTAGCAGATTACTCGCTCTTCACAACGTTCACATTTCCAACCCTGGCACACCACTCTAACCCGACCCCTTACGAAGTTGTTCCCGCATTGCTGAAAGTAGTTGTTGGAAGTCTCATTCCATGTCTGACTTTCTACACTATAAATTAATGCTACATTCCTACTACTCTGCTCTCAACCTTGCAAAAGAAACATATTTCATTGTCCTCATCTCCTCCCTTTCTCATAACCCTAAATTATTGTTTTGTACTATTAATTCCCTTCTTTGACTATCCCAACTGCCCCTTTCACTAACCTCAATGCCCCAATAATAATCAAAACTAGCAGATATGAAATATCTGCACAGTCCCCACCCTGTCCTCTCTCCCTCTGACTATGCGCCCTCCTACCCACTAACCTCTTCTTCCTTCGCTACATTAAATCAATTCAAAGAGGAGGTACATGTTCTCCTTCTTTCCTCATGTCCAACCACTTGTCCCCTTGACTTGATCCCTTCCCATTTCATCCAGTCTCTTTCATCTACTCTTGTCCCTACTCTAGCTCACATCTTCAACCTCCCCCTCACTACTTGATCTATCCTGTCCTCCCTCAAACATGCTACCATTACTCCAATCTTAAAAAAGCCCTCCCTGGACCTGAATAATCTGATCTGTCCAATTACCATCTCATCTCTCTACTTCATCTCGCCTCCAAGCTTCTTGAAAGCATTGTTTATAGCCAGTAAAATAAGTTTTTTGATTCCAACTCCCTACTTTAATCTGGCTTTCGCACGCAACACTCTACTGAGACTGCACTTACTAAAGTGTCAGGTACCTACCCTTAACTCCCACCATCCGCGTGTGACTTCGCCCGGCGGGGACCTCGCTGGATGCCGGCGTCTTCGTCCGCATGTGTCTTTGCCCGGCGGGGACCTCGCTGGACTCCGCCATCTTCGTCTGCGGACCACACGGACATGGACCACATCCACGGAGGATAGGTCGCATCCCTGGCCTCTGTTACGACGCACACCGCGTAGGGCAGACGCCAGAAGGAGAGCGGCGGGGAGGCGTGTCCTGCGGTCCAGTGACGCAGGTGGGCAGGCAGGGAGGCGGGACAAAGTGGTGATGGACAGTCACCATTATTATGGCATAAAGGGGAAGGAGGACTTATGGGAGGAGTCAGACCTTGGCTGGCTATTTAAAACTGCAGCCCTGTACATTCATTACTTGATTGTTCTGGTTACCTGCTATATCCCTTTACACTTTTGTATTCTACGGACTTTGACCTTGGCTTGATCATACAGACTTTGCTGATTCTCTCTACTCCTGACCACGGATTGCTTTATGGTACTGCTTTTTGCCGATTCCTTTTCAGTGAATAAACCTTTGCTGTTTCAATATCTACTTCTACTGCTTTCAACACAGTGGACCACCCCCTTTTTCAAACTCATGCTCTTGGTCTCCACGACACTGCTCCCTCCTGGTTCACTTCCTATCTCTCTGATTATACCTTCAGCATCTCTGTCTCCAGTAACACTGCCAGTCTGTCAATCTCCTTACTGGCTGTCTGTGTGCTTTCTTTCAAAGCCCTTCACAGTGGTTCCCCTACTTACATTTCCTCACTCATTTCTAAACATACTCCTAACTGGTCTCTCCACTCATCTCCTTCTATCCTCTGCTCTGATTTCCAGCTCTCATGTACGCTTACAAGATTTCTTAAGGGCTGCCCCTATCCTCTGGAATCCCCTCCCCGGCCTATCCATCTTCCCCCTTGCCTTTGTTCCTTTAAAAAATCCCTCTTACAATATTGCACATAAATACCCTTAATATTCCTTTTGCTCACCGTTAATAGTCCCTCTCCTGCAATACTTATACTAGTGTAGCTGGTCCATCCTTAACAATGGCACTTTTAGCTTTTACCTATTGTGTAATATACCCTAACTCCCTCTAGATTGTAAAATTGTTTGAGCAGGGCCCTCCTCAAAGTTAAATTGTTATGTTATATACTACTTGTTATGTCATGTCCACCCATTGTACAGTGCTACGGAATTGGATACAAAACGATAAATAATAATAATAAAGGATATGAGTTCACATTGAACTCTCATGCACTCTCTTGTGATTTGCTAAATTGAAAGCACTTGCAGAATAATAAAGGCAAGCAACTGGTGTTAAATCTGGTCAGTCATGTTAACCCATATCTAAAAATTTTTAGTAAATGAGGGTTAAACATGTCAGGCTATCAAGAAGATCACAGGAATATACTGCCAACATGCAGGGGGGAAATTACTAATGTAACTAATGAGAATTTATGTTATTCAATGTAAGGATTTTACTTACAACAATGCAATGTACAGCAATGTATACAAGCAAGTGCTCATTGACAATGCCTGCCCAGGCATTTTGGTGGAAATCTTAATTTAGCATGCAGAAAGAGAAAAGGCAATCTGTATCCAAGGAGTGACCAACCAACACTTGAATTAAATAGATTGGTTTCTATGATCAATTAGCGAAACATAATAATTACTACTACACAAAGACTAAACAAAACTGAAAACAAGTCTATAAATAACATTTTACTTCCATTACCATTCCTTCAGATCCAAAGAGAGATTTTGTGATAAAGGAAGCATGCTCTCCAAAACGACAAGAGGTCAATCAAGTTTCCTTTCAGTAGAGACATATCTCCAAATAACCTTGTGACTCCTGGGTCATGTGTGAATAATGCTATTCTACGGGACTTAATTGCGGCTGACACAGAAAGGGTAACTACTGTTTTTTTTTCTTCTTGATGGGCCTTTTTGTGAAAATTCAACCCTTAAATAATACCCTCCTATCATTGGGTGTCTGAATCCTCCAGGTCGCGGGACCAGGGACTTGACACCCCCACTCCCTGCCCATTTTCCCTTTAAATGGGGGTGTTTCCGTCAGCGGGAAAGCCCTCGATGTCAGTGGGAACTCCCACCGACATCACTGGACCGCCCACTGACGACAGTGGGCAGTCTTGGCCGCGTCCCGCAAGGGAAGGTTCCGGGGAGCTGGAGTCCTGAAGTTCCCAGGTATGGTTATGGGCGAGCAAACTGACAAACATTGAACTTGGTTGATCTTGGAAGGGGATGAAAAAAGCTCAAGCGGTGTGTCTATAATCATGCTGAAACATGCATTAAAATCCTTGGTTGATTTAAAGCAATACCTGCTTTATTAATAATTATCTGATATTAAAAAGTAACTGTCTCTACCTGCTGGTAAGATTAGTTGATTGCAGGTAAAAAAACAGACAAAATTATAGCATAGTGTAAAAATAATAATAATGATAAAAATAAATTAAAGACGACTAACATGCTTGTAAAAAATATTTAAAAGATATTAAACACTGTCAGCCAACAATATAAGTCTTATACAAATGGCTGTAGTCACAATGTACAGTATTTGCTCACAAAACCAATGAAACTAGCAAGCTGTCAAAAACTCACCAGGGTCATCAGTTTTGCATACAGTGTTCATTAGCAGGTGTGCAGTGATCCATGCGCGAATAAAGGAGTAAAAGAGAAAATTAGACAGCACAATGATTGCCATTTACAATAAACTGTAGATAAAAGCTGAACATTTTCATAGATGTTTATATGGTACCCTGCATTAAGATTTATATACGCTAGCTTGTGTATACCAATTTACCTATTACAATTACATTATTTTTGTGTACTTTTTATAGCTGATGTCACCTTTTGTGTATGTATGTATATATATATATATATATATATATATATATATATATCCAGTGTGTAAGATATGGAAACTCTCTGTATACCTATGTTCACCTCTGTACATACTGCTACCTGTGCAGGAGACTACCTCAGTTTATGATTACTGTTACAAATTAATAATATTATATTATTATATTTTGCGGGATCTCCATGTGAGATTTTCTCTTGCTGTAACCTATCCTTGCTCCAAAATTATAACTTATAACAATTGTAACTTTAAAAAAAAGAAAGAAAGAAAGAAAGGGGAGACAAGCTGTGGTGTACTTGCCTTGTGTAGTGTCCATTTGTTTTTCCCCCGTGCCTCCCTGCTGTATATTGATTTCCCCTGGCTTTGCCCTTTGACTTGTGTACTGGATTTCCCTTACTGACTGCTGCCTGCCTTGAACTCAGATTTCCTTGCCCTTGTCTGTACTTTTGCCTTTGCTACCTAAACACCCTCCTGCCATAATGCTCCCAACCAGGACACTTGCCTCCATAGAGACATGAAGTACTGGCATAACTAGGGACCTTGGTCTCAGGGCAAGCTAAAGGTAGCACCCTTGGATAATATCAAATATGTTTCCAGAACCAGACAGAAGCTCAAGAAGGTGCATTGATATCATCACCAGGCAGCTCAAGTATCTTCTCTTGCCCCTTGGAAGGAGAGGCAGTGATGTAGTCTGGTCTTGGCCATGCAGTGTTTTTTTAAGAGAAGGAACGTGACATCATGTTCAAGTGTTTAGCAATTAGGATGGGAGCCACAGAGTCAGCACCCATCATGAATGTGTCACTAAGGAGAGGTGAGGACCAAGGATAAACACAGTGGCCTATAATAGTGATGTCCAGATCATGAACTAATCGTTCATTTGATCCGATTCTTTCCAGTGATCCAGATGAATCGGTTCAGTAGACTGAACGATTCATTTGTAGCAGTTCAGTCTGTGAATCATGCAGTTGTAACCTGATCCTAGAGAGAGTCATCTGCAGAGCACTCAGACACATACTCTGGGATCAGGTTACAGCTCATTAATTCACAGAGGAACGATGACTCAGAATCAGAGACTCGTTCAAAGATTCGAATGATTCAAAGATTTGAATGATTCAAAGACCCCATTAACCATAACTGCCCCTAAATTAACCCTAAACACCCCATCAACCACAACTGCCCCTAAAATTAACCCGAAACACCCCATCAACCATAAACTGTGTTTAGTATTTTAATTAACGCCACCAGATTACACAGGAGGGAGGTGTTTTTGTGTAGCTACAAGCCCTGGTGCTTCTACATATTCATGAATCTGACCACTTTCTGAAGCTGCAGCTTCTGCCACTGTTTCCTCTCTGTCGCCATTTTGTTGGAGACATTGTGATCACAGATCAGTTGGTAAGTGGTAATGATGCTGGCGAATCAAAGAACAGAAAACTAGGGGAGTTTTTTTTAAACCACCAATGAAATTCCTCGGTAGTTGCGTCTAAGGAAGAGCGGTTAAACTGACAGAAATACCGTTGTTTTTTTATGGTGGACAGCTACGGCGAGTCCAGCCTGCCCATAGTGAAAGGTAATTCTGGGCCTGGCACCTGCAGGGGGCGCTCTCTTTGATGCCCTTATTGGATAAACTGATTGAATCCCATTGTTATATAGATGTGCCCCAGCCCAGGCCATTTTGCCCCACCTCCGGGGTAACAGGTACCAGCAGGCGATAGAGATACGCTGTCCATTAAAAATTCTGTATGCAAGAATGCAATAACCCCCAAACACTATTTACCCCCATTCAGTTATTTTGGTAAATTTATAGCCACAGCAACAGCTTAATAATGTTTACTTTGGCGCCATTTACATTAAAGTCATTTCTGTTGGGGGTCTGCGGAGTCTGAAGGCATCTAGGGTAGGTTTGAAGATAAAGAAGTTTAAATGGTTATTATTGTAAATAAATGGTAATAAAACAAAGCAGCCCTTATCGTTACTAAAGAATACATTTATTTTCATGACTTAAAAGTCTTATGCGGTTCTTGTCGTTACATTTGTAAATGACAGTTGGAAGGGTCATCATGCACTTTATGAATGAATAGTATAGGAAAGTGACATCAAGGTGCTTTAAGTAGTTGTAGAAACAGTCAGGAGACTCTTCTTTCATTTTCTTTTTAATACAGATGTTTAAGTTTAGTTTTTATTGCTTGGTGATATGATGGTGACAGTTTGTAACACGGTGATTGCTAGGAAAGATACCTATCCGTTCAAAAAAAACTTCAGTTGTGTTGTGAGCCTGATTTGTAAGCAGACAGTGAAATAGCTCAGTAATTTACCAAACTATTCCCATTTTTGACTTTGGTGATATAGTTACATTCGACTTTGGCCCACTTAAGGTATTTGCCTCCTAACTTAGACCCTTGGGTCGACCAGATAAAAAAATAAATAAAAGCAACCATTACATGTTCACGTGGATGAAAATACGCCAGGCCATGTCCACATTGAGAAGGGTCATAAAGCCACCAATCGTTGATCGTTTCCTTTGGTCTTGGTACCTGATGCCAAAAAACAGGTGGCTTAAAATGGGCTGTTTGAAAATGTAGCAATGCATTTTTTTCCAACAGGCCAGTTTGCAAAGACATTGAGTGAATCTGACTGTTTTTTTTTTCTTAATTAGATTTCTACGGAATAACCGTCAGAGAGCAAAATGAGAGGTGAGACTGCAAACCTGCGTCGCACCACAAAGATTAAATCAAAGGTCCCATGGATCCCACCCGGAAAAACATCTGCCTGTGGCAATGGCTTGAAGCGGGAGGTAAGGTGTCCACTCCTAAATGATATTTCCGCTGTTCGCTGCTTGCCTTTTAGCCGTGACATGGCTCAGGAAGGAGTCATTTTTGAACAGCCATCCTTATAGATACTAATTACATCTACAGCTTCAGAAGTTGTATGGCCCATCCTTTGGAAGCTACGTGTAGACTTGTAAGCTATAAGATGTTCTTGAGCAAAGAGACTTATGTATTCTATTCACATGGTATGTAGAAACCTACTGTACAGCGCCGCAGAATATGATAGCATTATATGAACCATAATATTATTTAATATGTGGGTTGGGGTCATGGTGATCCTTGCTAGTTTAATTGTTGGTCAAGCCCTATAAGTAAGCAGAACTGTAACTGTAACCATGGGGTGACTGCAGGACCCGATCTGCCATTGGAGCAGAAGTAAGGCGAAGTATGTGGCCTGGGCATTTGTCCGGTATTGGTCTGACAATAAAATACATTAACTCTATCCACTTGGTGGACATCTCCCTGCATCTCCCATTACATCCTTAAACAGGTTTGATGTCGGGGTGGCACGGAGCCTCAACTCTACCCCAAGCACCAAGAGCCCTAGTTACATCTCAGGAGCAAAACTGTGAACACGAGTCCCAAATGCTATTCTCACAGATACTCTCGGCTACTGTCTAGAGGCAGCTGTTTGTATCATCAGTGTGGAGAAACAAAATTTGCCTCACTGATCCCCAAAAAACTTGAATGCACCTTGAAGTTGAATAATTTCTCAACCCTACTTCAAATAATATAATTTTGGAAAAACATTGACTTCCCTGATAGCCACCAACAGGGAACTCTTATTTCAGTGTCGTGGTGGTTTATGTTTATCATTTTATTATTCTTTTTTTACTTTGAGTCTGCAGGGTTTTACACATCGTTTGGATATCATACCTCCAAATACTAAGAAGATGGTCTCAGCCTTGAGTCTCGATGACCTTTCTACAGAAGGAGGTACCATCCACCTCAAAATCAACACCTACGAAAAGAAGATTGATTCCTTGATCAACGAAGTTGATACCCTAAAGCACGAGGCGGAGCTCAAGAAGAAAGAACACGTCTTGGAGCGTTATGAGGGAAAATTGTCTGCTTCCAAAAAGCTTCTGGAGGAGCAGAAGGACAAACTAGCCAAAATGTCACTGGAACTGGAAGATACTGAACATGCAAATGCATGTTTGAAAACGAGTATTGAGCGGATTAATGAAGAAAAGGACCTAAATCTGTATGTATTCTCAAAAAAAAGATTGTTTAGTCATGCTACACTGCAAAATACATGAGTGTTAAAGGTGCTGTTCCACCTACTTTACTACCAAAATGCAGCTTTAGGGACCTCATACTTAAGCAGAGACCCTTTCAGGAAATAATTATTTAATCATGTAAAATTTCACTTTATTCACAATTTTAGCTGGGAATGCTTAATTGATATGTGACACAAAACCAGGCGCTGATAGGTTGTTGCCATACAAATGTTTCTTTGAAGCTTCAGTGCTTATTCCACAAGAGTTTAATGCAATTAATGTTTTGCCTGAAACAGCACCATTGGGTCAGTTTAGTTATATCAAGACAGGCAGATTTTTATACTGGGGGGGAGAAACTTGGACCTCACAGGCATCTTTAAAATCGTTGACTTATCTTAGCCTGTCACAAAACATTTACCTACATAAGCTTGCAACGGTAAAAATGTGAAGGGTCGTTGGAACTTTTAATAAACGTTTTCCTTTTCAATAGCAGCAACCTATCATTTTTATGACGATGACAAACAAAATTACTGAATTATAGAAAAAGGTATATAAATGTGGAATGCAGGTCTTCATTGAATATGTTAATACAGGTTCCAGAAACATCAGCTGCAAGAAGAGAAGTGTCATCTCCTTTCTAAACTGATGGAACCCGAGAGGGATGGTTCAGAGGCTGTCAAGCAAGTGGGGATCCTGCGTAATACCGTCGACAGGATGAAATATGTAAGTAACTTACACTTAAAGGAGCGCCATCATGACATTCATATTATCTGGTTTTAGGGGATGCAGGTTTACATTTTTTACAGAAAACATGTCTATGTGACAAACCGCAATATATCAACAGATTCTTTAATTTCAATTATTTAAATTCTTCCTTAAGGGATGCACAGCTCCAATCCTAAAGGACCACAAACAAGAGTCTGGAATTATGTGTATCCCTGTCTGAAAGTAGTTTAGCTATTTTTTCTTAATGTTCTCAAGCTGGGATATCCACAAATTGTGGCCTGTTTGCAGTCCTCGGGTGACAATAACACAAAGCATAATTTTGCTGCTTCGTCTTAATCAACAGCCAACAAGAATCGGGGCGCATGTGTATATGGGAAAAAAATAAATTATAATAGTGTGATAACATAGGTACAAAAGAAAATATAAAAATGTGTAAGATGCACTCACAAGCCGTGCCAGTGCCTTTTTCTTTTTGCCTGGCACTGCTTGTGAGTACACCTACGCCTGCATTGGTCACCAGAACCATTTTTTTAGATGCCGATACCATTCACATACAGACGGTAGATACTGTGATGTAATTTTGACTGTGGCTCTGCTTCCTTTCTCATTCATGTTAACGTTTCTTCCTATTCAGCATCTCCAGCTGAGGCTTTATGAGAAAGAAAAGGAAGTGGATGACCTTCTTCTTCAACTGCAGACAGAAAAGGTTTGAATATCCATCATTCCCTTCCAAGGCCAGTTTTGTTAGGAATTTTCTTATATTGTGACTAATGTTGGATACAATGTGCTTTTTTTCAGGATAAAGCTCAGAAAGCATCAGAACTGTCCAAGTCTCTGGATGCAACAAAAACTCATTTGCAGGGGCAGCTAAGAAGTTGTGAGGTAGAGAACAACCATCTGACTGTCCAGCTCAAGGTATAGTGTGATCTACCTCATTTTTCATCTGCTTTCAGGATTCTTTGCATGACGCAGTATGTATCTTATTATATGTATATCATTATTATTTTTCATTCCCATCTACATTGTTGGTGCCCTGTTAGCATGTAAAACGTTCCTGGTCCGTTGTAACTCTAGATCATTTGTTGTATTTCAGAATCTGGAGCGTGCTGAAGTCCAGCATAAGATAGAAATGGAGAAGACCAAGGAAGATTACAACGAAATGAAGCAAAAGTTGGACTCTGACAAAGAAAAAAACCTTGAAAAAATCCGCCAGGGCATTGAAACAGCGAGCAGAACGCAGTGAGGAGACGGTGCAAACACTGAACGCACAGCTTTCAGAAAAAGTAAGCCAACACAATGTGCTAAGTAGGCACTATAACTTGGCATGCACATATTTCAGTAGTAAGGCATTGTATAGGTTATTACTGTAATTATCCCCTATAGCTATTTAACAGTCACAAAATTGACACTATTAAAAGATAAGTTGGCCCTTCCCCAAAAAGCAATGAATGTTTGTAAATTTTTTTATCGGGTACTACTTTAGCATTCAAAAGTAATATTGGGGATGCTTTAATTGTTGAATTCAAATGATTTGGGATAGAAGAGACAGAAAAGTATAATGATAAAATAATTGTGTTTTTCTTTGGTTTTTCATTCCGCTCCATACGTATTTGATTTTTTGGCAGAATGCAGAACTGGCTAGGTCCCTGTCCGACACCGACAACTGGAAAAGCCGTCACAGCACCTATATGAATGAGAAGAGTGAAATGGAGAAGGTCATCGGTACACTGAACAAGTAAGAGGATTCACTAAGTCTATAGCAGGAACCTTGGATGATGCATGAACAATTTTACTTATTTCACTATTGTCCTTATTCACTTATCTAGTCGTATAACAGAGATGCTGGAAGACATTCAGACCAATGAGGAGATGTCACGTCTGGATCAGGAATCACTCATGGAGAAACTTCACCAGCAGGATACAGAGAACACCTTTTTGAAACAAGAGCATGAGAAACTAAAGGTTAGTCCTTCGTACCTCTCACCAGCAGGGGATCAATATGGGTGATCTCATCTTTAAGAAAAAACTTATTTTCTTAAAAAAGATTAAAACTACATATGATTGCTATGCATATGGGGAGATTCTGTAGAATGCCTCCATGCTTTTGCAAGGGGGATTAATCGGCCATTGTGGATTAAAGTGCATATGGTGGCTAGACTGTGCCTTTAAAGTGAGAACATGGTGGACATAATCATTGATGCCCAAGCAAGACACTAAAATATTTTGCCTTGTGTGAATCTCTCTCTCTCTCTCACACTGAATTTTGTATGTGAACAGTTTAAACCATGCCCTCCTTCTGTCACTTGCAGTCTACTTTGGCCGCA
Source organism: Spea multiplicata (assembly GCA_009364415.1). Taxonomy (NCBI): domain Eukaryota; kingdom Metazoa; phylum Chordata; class Amphibia; order Anura; family Pelobatidae; genus Spea; species Spea multiplicata. The sequence goes on from VKOC01029621.1 coordinate 16,869, forward strand.
ACGAATGAGAAACTGGCATTTTCTCACAATGAAGTACAACAGCTGAAGAGTTCCCTGCATCAGTATGAAGGTCTGGTGGATACCTACAAAGATCAGGTTTGTCATATGGACATTTTGCTGGTACACCACTAACACTGTGCTTCTTCTAGCCACAATCTACATTTCTTGGGTTTTTCTCCTTTGCTGTTCTGAAAAATATTTGAATTCTGCTGTTTAATATACAACCTAATAACTTTGTTACTGTGTTCACTAATTGTTATTTTTTGTTCAAAAATCCGCACCAGCTTTGTGTCTAACATGTTGATATTTTACATTACATTACAAAGAGAATAGGGCCTCTGCTGCTAAATGAGGTGGTCATTTACATGGAAAAGACAATATGCTTTATAAGTTTGCTCTTTTTCATGAGAATCTCTCCTGAAATGGAAGTCCTTATTCTCTTATAGGTTGAAAAGGCTCGGATGGAGGCTCGTGAAGTCTACAAGCAGCTGGAAAATTGCGACCAAAAAACGCCAAAGGATCTGGAAGTTGGAGAGGTAAAATAATAACCCTATTTCCTCCTTGGATTTGGGATTTCATTTCCGTTCCGTCAGAAGACAAAGGGAGTTGACTTAGCTAGCTTGTGATGTTCAGGGCACCTTTTGACCAACACTGAGACACTCTGGTATAGAGCAACCCACCTTTTATGGTCTTATACTGTATCTCCTATCATTTTTCCTCCTCCCTTTTCATCTTCAAGTAAGTAAAGTTAAAACTTCATTTAAGCTGAACTCAGCCAGTGACACTTCCATACCTGAGTATAACATTGATCTTACTTTAGATACGGAGGAGTTACCATGCATGTGTGGAGATGGTAAAGCAATCAGAGAGGGAACTTCAAGATTGTCAAGAACTGCTGCTGGATCAGGAGCGAAAGAACATAGAACTCACTCGTATCATCTCTGACATGCGCACTGGGGTAAGGAACTGGCACAGCAATAGCTCTTCAAGCACGACATTTGGGTCTACCAAAAGACGAAGACATTGTTGTTGCCTTTAATATGGCCTGTTATTTTATACTAACGAACTCTCTATTTTTTGGGGGGGGGTATTGTTTTCTTTTGTCTAACCACTTAATCCCCAGTAACAAATTAAATGTTTTTATGGGTGTGTAGAACAGTAACCAACTTTTTTCTGTATCCCTGAACATATCTCAAAACGTGCTTGCCCTATTTACACATTCATAGCTGCTTCACTTCTTCTGCGGCCGACAGTCATGTGGTGTTGACCAGTAGTTAGTGTGATGTTACTGCAGGCTATAAAAGGTTAATAAAGAGGGGGTTTGTCTTGTTACCCTTTAAAGGCATTTTTATTTATACAAAATCATGGAGCATTGGACTGGACTACTAATATCCTCTATTTGGTTTTTTTCATGTCTTCCTTGTTCTTGTATATGGTATATATTAAGACATGTTGTTTTGGCAGATGGAGAAACAAGAAGAAAAGGTTTTGTCAACAAGAGAGATGTACCAGTCTGCTTTAGAAGAAAACAACTGTTTAGTTGCTGAACTAGCAGATCTAGAAAGGTAAGTTGATCTGGATGTTTTTCACTAAAGTAATGATTTACATCATGACGATTATTATTCTCAAAGAACGTTTCTTTCTTTCTCTTTTTCTCCTTTGTGTTAGTGTTGAATTATTGCTAAGTGGGTGATGGACAAAATCTGACCACGCATCCTTGATTGGCTTCTTTTTTTACCAGGAAACTGGATGATGCAGTAATCCAACACAGAGATCTTATGCAGATTGTGGCCAAACAAGAAGATTTTCTCCAGCCGTGACATCGAGCGGTCCTCTCCCCTGTAATCATCCCCAGAATCTCTTTGTCCCCTTATTCACTAAGCCATACCTCTCCTGTAGTTCAGGTATAGATCAAATAAACACATAAAACAGCACTTGCATGTATAGATCAACTGAATAAGACATACAAACCCTGTATTTGCAGGTATACATAAATTATGTATGGAAACATAGCATAGCAGATATGGATTAACAGAATAACACACAAACCCAGCTTTGCAGGTATAAATCAACTGGAATTCACATAAAAACTTAGCTTTAAAGGTATAGATAAACCCCCTAAATTACAGGTATACCTCACAGATTCCAAACCCCAAAGGCAGCCCTGGCATCGATGCTGCCCACACAGAACCTGACCAGCACCCAGATTACACACATAGGACTTGCCATCGTTGTCCCCAAACATCC